>JBAMYA010017463.1:0-17001 GCA_037176975.1 Arrhamphus sclerolepis | reverse complement strand
GGAGTATGGGGTCGGCGGCCCTCTGCTAAGGGCCGTGCGATCCCTGTACAACCAGAGCAGGAGTTTGGTTCGCATTGTGTATGAGCCTATACATCTGCAAATCAGTTGTTAAAAATCTTCATTCTGTATGATTAAAAACCTTATACATTTTTTTTAAGCTTTTGTGAGTCAAATGCTGATACTGTACATCACTGTAATGCTGTCTGTTGTAAATACATTAATGACATGCAGGGACATCAAGGGCTTGAGGCAGGGAGTCAAAGTGAGGAAGAGACAGGAGCAGACAAACAGGTAAGAGGGAGCAACACATAACAGTAGATATTTTACAAGAGTTCACTAAAAGGTGAAAAAATTGGATTACTTGCTTATACTAAGTGCATTCCTGTGGCATTGTGTGGCAATTTCTGAATGCAGGGCTGTAAAGTGCAACAATTGTCAGTGAGGCACTAAGCTTGTCTGTCAGATGTGTGAAGTATCACTTTTGTTTAGTTTTGTTGGCCAAACTGTTGAACTTTCTGAACCACATGGAGTTGCTCATTGATAAGACTTTATTCTCAATGGCCAAATTGCTGTGTAGAGTTTCAAACTGAGTAAGCCAATTTTAATGTTTTTCACTTAAGGTTTTAGAAATAGGGATAACATTAAGGAGGAGTATAATCATATAATTTACAACTTAACATTTTTGTGTTTTAAACTGATATTAAAAAGTTAATATTTAGTTTTTCACATTGTTTTCTTTTTTCATGTCAGAAAGTTGCTACTTAAAGAACCAGTTCAAATGCTAGTCAACCTAAATAAATGCATTTTTGACCAATAAAACATGTTAAGCCGTGCACCTGTGCGTGCTTCTAAATTTGTCTTTATGCTACTGAAATATTTAGCTTGCTAGTACAAGTGCTGCCACCTCATAAAATTAGCGTACAGCCCTGGAATGACATATTCATTATGCTTGATTAAAGACTCAAGCCATTTTGTTCAAGAGGACGAGGGAGAAGTGGTGTTTCTAGGTGGTTTCCCACATCTGAAGATAATGAAACATATACATTCAGATGTTATACACCCATTAATATAGGTGTGCACAACACTACTTTTCTAAGAAACATTTGAAAAAAGAAAGTAAAAGATCATATATATTATGTATCATATTATTGAATGTTTTACAATGCAGTGATGCATATTTCTGCTCAAACTATGGACTGATCTGTCAGGGTTCAGAAATGTTTCCCCCCTCAATGTTAAACTCATTTCTACGCCCTTCATGGCCAGTTATCCTTGTCTGACCAGGTTGCTTTGATCTCCCGGTTGAGTCACTTTTTTTGTTGTTGTTATTTTTGAGTGCACTCAAAATCACGCAGAAAATAAGAACATATCCAACTCAACATATGACTCCTGGTACAGGCTATGCTGATATCCAATTCCTTTCTAGCTGGCCTTCTCTTTTTTTTTGGTTCCTGCATATATGTGGTGGGTTTGCGCATATAAAAGCGTTTCTTGTAAGTTTTGGCAGTTTCATCTGGCAGCATAATTTTTCTTATGCACAGGTGAGGGTGTGGGTGAATGTGTCCTTTTGACAGTCTGATCTAAAAAACGTTATTTGTGCATGATTCGGTCAGAGGACTAAAATATACCAATAGTGAAACATGAAAAGACAAAGATGGAAGACGGTGGCTGTAGTGTGTGTTGTTTGATAATGAGTTGGTGTTGGTGTAGTATAGTATGGTGGATGTGTGGTGATGTGATGATTGATGTTAACCCCCAAATTCATGTCAGAGCTTAAACAGTCTAGCAGGGAGACATAAAGCACTCATGCTGACCCATGACACCCACCACACACTGGTACCGGTGTGCCGGGTCAGTGTCACACTCTCCCACCTATCAGGAACTATCCGGCCTAGCCAGTCTTTAATCAACTCAGAAATCAACCATGTCACACCTCTGTTCATTGAGCTGCACTGGCTACCTGTGGCTGCCTGGATATAACATAAGTCACTGTCAACTGCCAGCAAGGTGCTCTCAGGGTCTGATGCTCATATGAACCCAGTTGTAAAGGTTTACACTTCTTGTGCGGTGTGCTCATCACAACATCGATAAGCCTTTCCCAGTCTTTACACAGGGCCATCTCAGTTGAAACTGTTCTCCATGTGGTTCCTCAGTGGTTGAACAAACTACCACTATGGCTGCAAGAGCAGAGTCGTCCCTCTCTACACTGAAGAAGCTCTTAAAGACTCTCCTCTTTAAAGAATACCTTCTGTCGTAGCTGCATTCTCTCTTTAACTTCCTAACCTGCAAGTAGTGCTAAATTATCCCTGCTTGAATGAGATTGAAATACAGACATGTTTTAAGTTAATTGTCACATATTATTCAGCGCTAAATAATATGAAACGTGCTGACAGACATGGCTCTCTAATTCTTTTCTTTTCTTGACCAATTTTTATTTATTTATTTATTTATTTATTTTAATCAGAAAGAAAGTGCTCAACATCTGCAGGTGGGCGTGTTTTTAATCTTTGTGTGAGAATATGATTGTGTGTGTTTGTTCAGTGTGATTAGAAAGTCACGCAACATTTGACACAATCAAAGTGCACATTCATGCTTACACTCCATACACACAGACAAACACACACATGCAATCAGAGATGGCAGGAGATGTTTACACTTGTTGGCTTGTTCTGATTACAGAGTCATCTAATGTGACTGTCTGCTGAATGCCTAAATAATTGGCTCTGCGTACTCTGCTTGTACACGGTGCACTTTGCACTGAAACGCAGCATATTTTTCTGTGTCTACAGTGTACATTACAGGATAGAAAATATAAATTGTTTACCTCATTTGTCTTTTAGAAATTGTACTTTTGATCAGTAACAATACCACCTCTGACCACAAGGGGGTAAATACAGTAGGCTGTGTTGCTCAAAGAGCCACTGACAATACTAAGCTATGTCTTTTAATATTTTGTTGTGTTCTACACTTGGGGCCGACACGTTAACACTATTTTGGGTTTAATCATGTATTTCTTGAGAATTTCCTGAAAGTTTTACAAAGAACTACAGATACATACATACATACGTTTGAACATCAAACAGAATAAAATTTAAAAGACAAACAGAGTTAGTTGTTATAACATCTATAGGCTTGAATATATTAGTCAATGAACAGACGTAGATGTAGAAGTATCCTAATGAAAGAAAATCACAGTACTCATAACATATCCACACACTAGGCCTATTGGTATTGCAATTTCATTAACCAAAAAAAAAAAAAAGATATGAATAAATAAATAAATTTAGTTTGTCATCAATCCAACATCTACATCCATATTGTTTCTCTCAGGGAAGCTATAAAAGATCTCTCATATCTTCCAAAACTTATTAAGCCTGCTGTATAACTTGTCTTTTCCAAAGCCATGTAAAATGTCATTCCCTTCAACCATTGTAAAGTGGGACAAGATGTATCTGATTTATATGAAGAAGCTATACATTGCTTCACTTCCAAAGGAAAAATAAAGATTTTACATTTCTGGAGGCAATAAAGTCTTCAGGGTAAAGGTTTAATGTGCACGTTTCTGGCTTAAGTGGCACTTTCGCACCAACAATTTGACTTGTCAGATCAAAGATTTTCCTGCAAAATGTAACTACCTGTGGGCTAATGGATTACTGTTCCCTTTCGGTCCTTGCATTTAAGGCAAGTATCATGTATGTTGGAATTAAAGTAATGCAACCTTGATGGTGTTAAATTAAGTCTACTTATCCATTTATGTTGTAATAGTTTGTATTTGGTAATGGAGTTTGAAAACATTCTGACAATTCTTCTTCAATTATCTTGTAAATCTGTCCTACGGGCTTCTAGTAAGTTTTGTGGAGACTCTTTAGACTTTTTCACAAAAATGTTGTACAATAAAGAGCCCTGTCCCCTGGAATATGAAAACTTCAAAGTGTAATCTTCCAGAGTGGATCTGGGGGTGGGAATTGTCAACCTATTATTTTATCTGGACAAGATAAAGCTTCTAGGACGGAAATATTTGAAGAAGTGTTTTGCAGGAATCCCATACCGTACTTTAAGTTCCTCAAATGAGCCAAAAACCAGATCTTCATTGTAGAGGTCAGCTACTTTGTCTATTCCCTGGGACGCCAGAGTCTAAATCCTGGGTCTACTCTACCAGTTTGCTTGCCATCATTGCCATAAATGGACATAAACAGTGATAATTTTACATTTTCTCCCATGTAAGTCAGCAGGTTATGCCAAACCAATAGAGTGTTTAAGAAAAGGTTTTTTTTTTAATCTTTTTTTAATTCTTTTTTTAATCTCTTTTTAATTAGTTTAGCTTTGTCTGCAGAGTACGTATACTATACACGTTTAGAGGTATTTTAATTGTGACTCTACAGAGACCCATGCTGGGGATGATTCTTCTCAAAATAAAACTTTGAGCCACCCAAGTAGTACCACTCAAGGCTGGGTAACTGTAACCTCCCCTTTCATATGATAAATATAATAAGAAGAGCTTTATTCTGGGTCTTTTTGTGTGTGTGTGTGTGTCTGTGTGTGTTCCATATAAAGTTTGTAAAGAGCTTTTGAAGTAAGTGAAAAAGCCAAGGTGGAGGAGCAAGAGGAATAGATTAAAATAGATATAAAAACTTGAGTAAAATTGCCATTTTCAGAACATTTATACGCCCAGTCATAGAATGTGAACAATTCTGTGATATACTATACCCATGTGGTTAGGAGTTGTATTCCTACATTAAGTCTCTTTAATGTTATTCTAAATATTTAAATAAATTTTTCGAGAACTGAGACAGACTATCTTGTCCTATACTAAAGCAAAAGAAGTAATTTATGAATTTTGTAATACAAACATATACAAGCAGACAACGTAACTTGAAACAAAGCCATTTAAATCAGGAAAGCATAAGATTCACAAGCATGGCAGAGACTCTTTAGCACAACTTTAGAAATCTTTCGTCCAGTGAATTACATAATGCAAATGTAATAGTATTCTTTAACACATTTTCTGATTTTTTTTTATTGTAGCTGAGTCAAAGAATGTTTATTTGCATCCTCATTAAAGCAATAGTTAAAAGGAGAAAAGCCAAACCAGCATAAGGAGAGAGAGAAAAAAACTATTTCAGAACAAATCAAAATAATAGTAAATGGTTAATATTAAATATATTTAGTATGTATAATATTGGTCAGCACCTTGACTTGGTGGTTAGCAGTGATGCTTGGCAGAAAGAAGGTTCTGGTTCAAGTCCCCACAGGGCTGTTTCTGTGTGGACTTTGCATGTTCTCCCCATGCTTGGGGACTCTAACTTCCTTCCACAGTCCAAAGACATGCAAGTCAGGTTGATTGGTGTTTCCAAATTGCATTTATGTATGAGTGAGAGTGGGAGTGGTCGTTTGTGTAAATGTGGCCCTGCGATGGACTCACAACCTGATTTATACTATAAGTCAGAAAACAAGGAAATGGACCTGTCCAGGATGTACCTGCCTTTCACCTGGTGGAGCTGAGATCAGCTGCATGTCGTGGGAACATTTAATCACCACAGTTCTTTTGTCTTTACTCCAGACCGTGTGCCAGTTTTCTGTTCTGAATGTTTCTTTCATTGATGTTGTTTGTCTAGAACATGCACATTAACATCACCTGATGCAGTGCTCTGCTGTGTATCTGTTTAGAGAAATATTGAAGACCCGAGGCCCACAATTATCTTGCCAATGTATTATGACCATTGAACCTGTTGCTTTTTGTCTCAGCACCCATGTAAATAGTTTATAACAGTCACACAGCTGCGTGAGACGTGTCTGGGGCACAACTCAAGCCTCTCTGCTGCTGCATCTTATTTAGAAATCGTTCATGTTGCCTTCTTTTCTGTCATGACACATATTGTTTTTCTCTGCATGACTGAGTGGTTAAAATTATCTGTTGATATTGACTATTTACCCATTACATTCTAGTACCTTTGGTCATTGTGTAACACCAAGGATACTATATATTTTAGTATTTCTGATTTCTGATGATTAAACATTTTGCACATTTTCTATAATCACAGAAAAACAACAATCCATCCATCAATTTATTTGAGCCCACTTTGATCGTTTATGGGGGATCTGCTGGAACCTATCCCAGTTGTTATCAGGAGACGTATGCAGAGAGACAAACAACTATACGCACTCACACAACTCCTGTGAACAATTCAAAATCACCAGTCAAACCTCTCTTGCATGCTGTCTCACAGCATATACTCTCCACGGGGTAAAAAATACCTCAACTACTGTTTTTTCTGTCCTGAGAGATTTAGCTTTTAAATTTTACTTCTAGCTGACAAAAATTACTCAGCACCTGACTTTGGTGACCTCTTGACTGGTTTCCATATCGGGAGTAGACTGCGCAATGATAATTTGAAGTAATTTCTTGACAGGGTTTATCAAACCCTTGTGCTTTTTTATGTTTATTTATTGTTATTATGCAGCTTCTGCACAAAGCTATCATCTTTTTTTAAGGCAGTTGGTTCTGGTGTGTACATTAAATAAAGTGCAGTCAAACCCCCACACAGCGTAAGGGTGAAACAAGAGGCATTGTAGCACTGCATGTGCTATACGTATGTTACACTGACAGCTAGTTCTTGGTTAACAAATGCATGATACAAACCAGGTCTTACAACTGCACTTGAGTAATAAAAATCATGCACATTCACATTCTTCATGCATTATTAAATAGAAGGGGCAAGACTGGTTTTATAAGATTCATGATTTCTGCTGGAAGGAAATTTTCCTCCTTCCCGCCCTGCATAGCAGACAGCCCCGGCCAAACTACTGATCATTTTAACAATAATCCTTGTTTTTACTTTCATCTCAAACAAAATCAGAAATCAAATCCTTCAAGCAGTGAGTACAAATGGTGAGTCAGTGCTAAACTGGCAGCGCTGTGGATTGTTCAAAGTGCTTCTTTGCATTTCTGAGCACGGACACAAACACTCATGTCAGCTTCTAGGGGATGATTTAGACTCACCCATTTGTTAATTTTGCTCACATTCACACATTTGTGCAATACAAAAGCAGTCACAGTCATTGGCGATTTTTTTCTAAATATATCGGGGGCACCTACCATGCACCCAGCCAGCTGTATTAACTCAAAACTGTGTGTGTACGTGTGTGTGTGTGTGTGTGTCTGTGCATGTGTTCTCAGCCATCCCTACAAAAGCAATGTAGTGCTGCAGGCACAGTCCTTGTTTCAGAAGGGCATGATGGAGAGGAAGGGATGGGAGAGTGCAACAGGAGAATTACTCCAGTTTCCTTGGTGAGGGGTGGAGGTTGGGGGAGGCTGTAGGAGGGGAAAAGGAGGCTGTGAAGAGAAAAAAAAAGTTATGGAGAGTAAGCTTGAGGGCCCATCAGCATTAAATGTCTGGATATAAGTACTTTAATGTTTGGCTGAAACAATTTCTGACCCTCAGATTAAAAATCATCTTCTCTGGTGTTTAAATCACAGTAATTGTGTGCGACAATGCCTGAAGAACCTTGTTTAAAAGTGCATGAAATGACCCATTTGTCAATATTCCACAGGATTTTCTGACACTATAATGGCTTTGTTGCAGAGTGATGCAAATTTAACATTCAGGCAGTAAACTCAGGCTTGTCAGTAAAGTTAGAAGATTATTTCTGAGGTCATGTTGTTCCATCAAACCCCTCAAAATGATAATGTGGAGCTCTTTGCTGGTGGAAAGGGCGACATGAGAGAATCTGGGCAAGAGAGAAAAAGAAAGTGATGGGAGTTTTATGAGAAGAAACAAAATCTAAGTGAAGTTTGAAAGAATGGAATAGAAAAAGCCTGATTAAATGAAACAGAACTGGTAAGGAATAAGTGCACTTTCCCCCTTTAGCTGTCCCAAAAACATTGACAATCATTAGCTGATTGATGGCTGGGCTTTGGAACGATTCATTAACACATAAGTACAGGCATGTAGGCCCGAGAAACAAATGGGTTTCTCTGGCCTACATGGTCTGTGACTGCACAAAATCAATTCACCTTTAGGCATTGACACTCACACACACAGCATTCATGTTAGATCTGACGTGGATCAGAACAAATGTTTTTTATTTGTTTGTTTGTTTTATTCTGACTAAATGTTAGAATAAAACTATTAACCAAATTTTTCATTTCAGTTCAAGTCACTTTATTTATATTGCACTAGTTCAACAAAAGGTATTCAAAGCCTACTGTGACTAAATGACTTTACCATAGGCTCATATTAAATTGTTATAGACACTATATCAATAAAATTGAATTGAATTATATTAAACACCATCTGAGCTTTCTACACATATAATATAATGTCCTTAAATGACTCTGAACTGCATCCAGCTGATCCATAAAATGCTGCATGAGAGTTCTGATGAGAACTGACACAAGGGTTCATGTTTCTCCAAATTCCTTTTGTTGGCTTGCTGGTAAATCCAGAGTAAAATTAATAATTCTTCCCCTCACATGTAGAACACACATGCATTTTATCTCAGCAGAGCACCTCGCTCTTGGACAGCAGGATTACACGAATTTCAGGAGTTTACAAAAGTAGAGTGGGAGGCAGATCTGTCTGGTCATCTCAAACCACCAACCATTCTAGCAGATGTGTCTGGTTCATCTGGAGGTTTTTCAGCCCTGTTAATTATGTTTTTTTCCCTCTCCACGGTATCCTTGTGCTTTCTCAAGATGAAGGATCGTAGATTCAGTGCAGTCTGTTCTTTTCTTTTGGCGATGCTGTCTTTAATGACGTGATATTATATGAATTTTCAGTCTGGACTATACTGTAATGAACTAGATTCTCACCAAATTACAGTGGCTTCAAATTAATTGGATTTAATTGGACTGCTTTGAACCTGTTTGCTTTTATGTAAACTTTTGAGATTAATTTAGTTGTGAATTGGCACGATACAAACACACTGAATAGAATTAAATTAAACATCTGTATTTCCTTGAGCTTCAATTTGCCACTTTTTTGTTAGACATAGAAATCTTGTTGATTTTGATCATTTTCACTGCTGTATATTTAGCATCCTATAGCTGTTTTTCAGTGACAAGGTAGTTGAGAGCTGGTAGGATGGCACCATGTGGGCCTGCTTAGTAAAACAATGAGCTGAGAGTAGTTGGAACCGACTGAATTCGGCCGTAGAGCTGCAGAGTAAGGTGCTATTTTTCCAAGGGCTCAGCACTTCAGGGAGTTTGACTTCATTCAGCTTTGATGGCAGAAATATTGCACTTGTGAAGACAGCCTTTTCATCACTACTGGTCTGGATCTGGCCATGGCCAATGCTCTCCGACTGGCTGTGCTCATGTGCATTCACTGATATCTCCTTGTACTTCCATGAAAGGTGATGAATCTGGTGAAAACTCTGTTGCATTTGTGTCCCCGGTGAATATATTTATGACCGCATGATTCTGATTTACTGTAGCTTCTGTTTTTGCTGTTGGACATGCATTGTGCACTATTCCATCTGGAGATATAAATCCTTAAAAGCCTTCACAAATTTTACAGTTTACAGTGTCTTAAGTTAGTGGGCCTTAAATAGAAGAGTTTTGTTTCACCCTTCACTTTCTAGCACATGGAAACAAAGAAATCCCTTAATGAGATGTATGCACTGCAAGTTTTAATATGCAGAGCTACATAAAAATGCAAATAAGCGGGTACATATACTGTACTTATGCACAGATCTCTCTCCAGGGTAGGAGAAAGAGGGAAGAAAAAACAGGTGCACAAACATCAACACTCTGAAAAGGCTGTAAAACCTGTACCTGGGTGAGTGTTCATAACCAGAAACTGTAACATTCGTACATATGATTCACATAAGTCTGTGTGCTTTTGATGGCACTGAAGCTATCAAGTTACCAGAATCACATGGCTGTAAACTTTAACTGTAAAGACCCACAAGAGGTTGAGTTATTTCAGTCTGTGAATATAAACTCAATCTTTATTTATAGAGCACATTTTAAAACATCTGAGGTTGACCAAAGTGCTGTACCGATTATAACAGCAAAAATGACAAAAGCGATGCATATAATACCACAAAAAATAAGATAAATACTAAAATACAAATTGTTGCCAAAATCCACTTAAACTTGATTAAAAGCCAGGGAGAAAAAGTGTGTTCTTAGAGACGATTTAAAAACCTTAAATGATCCTGCAAATCAGATGTGAAAAGGCAGATTATTCCAGAAAGGCTCTGTCACCTTTGGTTTTTAGTCGTGTTTTAGGGATGGCCAGTAGCAGCTTATTGGAGGATCTCAATAACCTGGCAGGAGCATGGATATGAAGGAGCTCAGTTAAGTACTGGGGGGCTAGGCCATTAAGAGCTTTAAAATCTATTCTAAAAACAACTGGGAGCCAGTGCAGCGCAGCTAGGACAGGTGATATGAGGTCACGCTTGTGTTTGCCAGTGAGGAGGCAGTCAGCTGTGTTTTGTACCAGTTGCAGGTGGTGCAGGAGTAAATGGCCCAGACCAAAATAAAGCGAGTTACAGCAATCCAGTCTGGTGGTAATAAAAGCACAAATTATAGTCTCCAGATCTCTATGTGGCTGGTATCCTTTTACTTTTGACAAAATCCTCAAATGATGAAAACTGTTTTTTGCGACCGAACTAACTTGGCGATCAAATTTCAGCCTGTCATCTAATATCACACCAAGATTCTTTACAGAAGACCAAATGTTCAGTGTAAGGGGACACAGAAATCCAACAGGAAAGTCTGCTGGACCACATCCAAACATTATGATTTCAGTCTTCTTTTAATTCAGTCACTGGATTTTGATGTCAAAGGCAAATACATCATCAGCAATGAAACAACGAAAAGAAATATTATATTTCTTGAAAACTGACCCTTGTGGTAGCATATATAGCAAGAAATGAATCGGTCCAAGGATGGAGCCTAGGGGGACCCCAGAGATGAGAGGGACTGAGGATGAGGTGAATTCGCCTAACTGCACAGAAAAAAACTGATCAGTCAAGTGGGACTGGAACCATGAGAGAGCAGTGCCTGTAATGCCCACCCACTGCTCCAGTCATGCTAAGAGGATCCCGTGATCCACACTGTCAAAAGCAGCTGTCAGATCAAGGAGTACTAGCATAGCAGAGTTTCCAGAGTCAATAGTGGAATAGTGGACCGAAACTTTTTATAGATGTCATCGACCACTAGGAATGATTGGATCTGGATAAAAACCACTTTCTCCAAAAATTTTAGACAAAAATTACAGTTTATAGATATGCCTGAAGTTAGACAACACAGAGGGATCCAGAATTTTCTTTTTGATAAGAGGCTGTACAACAGCATGTTTGAGAGCAACTAGAACAAATCCAGTGTTGTGAAAGAAATTTATAAATGAAAGTATAACAGGGCTTGCCATAATGAATACCTCTTTAAAATGATGAGAGGGGATGCCATCTGAGGGCCATTACAGCCACATTAAGAGACAGTTCCCAATTAAGCTGCTCATGCTGATCTTCTGATTGAAGGGCCTAACATGGATATTACGCATCACAAAAGATCATTGGTTATTCTCTGAGTGTTATCAGTAAGATAATTTAATTGAACCTATCAAAATGTTGCTTTTTAGGAACATTGTCTTTGCTGACATAACATGTTGTGTCTACTTAGAGTGGTTTGTGTGACATTAAGCAAGAATTTGGGGGTGATTCAATTTCAGTTATGCTGCTTTAAGATTTCCACAACATATTTGGAATGATGTGGGATATTCATAGTTTGATTACCTTCTGTCAAATACTGCACATGAGGATCCTCTCATGTTTAACAGTGACAGACACAGCTGAGACTGGTTTCATCTTTGGTAACACTAACCCAGAGAAAGGCCAGAAAGTTTTCTCTTTTTTAAAAAATGCAAAAGAAAAAAGGAGGAAGTGTGCTTGTTGACATTCCTTTTATACTCCTTTTCGCAAGGCTGCATTCTGGCATGAAGGGTTTGTAGTTATTTGTCCAATTCTTCCTGCAAATATGTTTTGCATTGCCTGAAAAGTACATGAATGTTTCTGCTTTCTTGAATGCAGCGTGTGTTGCCCTAAAATCCTGATATAATGCTGCCATCAAAGAGGTTTTTTTTTCTTTTTTCAAACAAGTAAGTCATTTCTTTTTATTTGTCCACTGCATTTAGTATTTTACATTTTTTTTTCCAACTGATCTGGGGTTATATTAGTGTATTATTGAAAGATATGAAAATATAACATTTTTAAAAAACGCATCAGACCTAAAAGATCAAGAAAATATATTTGTCACACCATCCAAAGGAAACATAGTTATATTTATTAGTACGTCTTGTTAAAAAAGTCATACCATCATTATTATTAGAAATGATAATGGCAGTCATCCTTTCAGTCCGATTCCCGCTCTTTTCCGATTTGGGGAGGTCAGTGGCCTTGAAAACATCAATAGCATTCGTAACATTGCATGGTTGTTGATTAAAGGCAGCTGGTTCTCAACAAATCTTATCTTCCTCTCCCTCGTTCTGACCACCAAAGGTTGAAAAATCATCAAAACATTATTCTTTTCCCATCTATGACTTTGTCAGCATGGGGGAAATGCACGTAGAAGCAAGGGAAAAAAAAAAAAAAAAAAACATGCTTTCTCTCACAGAAACACTTTGGATTGTTGTTTCAGCTGAAGACAGGAAGATGAACAGAAAAAAGTCAGATGTTTACTGGATGTCAATGGGATTTAAGTTCAGTAAATGTTCAAGCATGAGTCTCCATGGTCTAGAAGCAGTACATATGCATGTATAGGAGTAACAGAGTGAGTAAGTCTGCACTGCTTGAATTTAAAAAGGTGCAAAAGTGAACACTGGATGAACATTAAACATTACAATCCACTTCTTTGAATTTATTCATATTAGGGTCTGTCATTCATTTTTCATGTTTGATTACAGCATAACTTGTCCAAACTATTAATGAAAGAAAAATAAATGTGGTGGACCATCATGCTGCAACACTGTCTTAAAAAAAAAAAAAACACACAGTCACAACACAATTTTTCAAATTCAAAAACATATTTGCTGAATGGAAAATAAGCTAAAACTGTGTGTTTGGCAACAGTTGAGTGGAACAACATTTTCGTTGACAATCCAAAGCTGTGAGGCTGCAACTGTTGAGGTCCAAAACTCGCTTTTCTTTTGGCATATTCATATTCAGAAAACTAGTGCCAAGCAGGTGCTAAAAAACACACAACACACAGTGCCAACAAACTATTCTGTCTCTACTTTGAATTCCAATTTGTGCTTAAAGAGTGTCTTTCTTCTACAGTTTCAAAAATCACAAGTAGTTATCCCAACTGTTTTAAGAGCAGCTGGGAGCCACTGTCATAAAAAAAAAAAAAAAAAAAAAAAAAAAAAAGAAGTGCTCGGGAGGATCTGGGAACCGGGCTAATTATTATAGGACTGTGTCGGTGGGTCAAATTTTCCACATTCACAACTTCTGTAGTCAACGGAGCAAAGGAAATGCACCTGCCGCGGAAAATGCGGAGAGGCGCTCCTGCATGACTGCTGCAAACTTTCCTTTATCTTCCGGTAGTTGTTGGGACTCCCCAGAGCACAAGAATATCAGCTTTGGAAACGGGAGTCGATAGAAAGAAACCGAACACAAAGAAGGGGATGGAAGAGGTACAGTGATGGTTATGGCAGAGGTAGAAGACGATGTAGATACACGACGGAGTTAATCCCCTGCTGCCGTTAACCGTGTTTATTGCTTTTTGACACGAAAATCAAACTGTTGCCGGAGTAACCGAAGTCAGCACCGTGTAGCGGACTGCTACCGACATTTCTACCAACAGGTGTGTGTAATTCTCATTAATTAGTCAAAAAAATATTTCATTTATGCGTATCGAGGAAGTGAAATACTTGTATGGCTTTCCATATTAATTGTTACAGTGGGGATGTAAGTGTAATATGTTAGTTTTTAGGTGTTTTACGTAGTTTGTATGTCGCTGTTAGCTGCTGACGGTGGACAGTTAAAATAAATGAATAAAATTCCCTGTATAATGAGCTCAAATCTGCTATGGGGGTTTGATTTTTCATGCAAATGTCCCATTTCATAACTCCTTACTTAGTTTTCTGATGCAGGCACTATTTCCTGGTAGATTTTTTTTTTTTTTAATGTTTCGTACTAGTAGAAGTTGCTCTGCAGGTACTGTTTTTCTTTTGTTAGTTCCTCGTTGTTTGAATACTTGGGACCAAGTCTTTGGTTCTGGATGCAACTTAGATAGGAGTTGTTTTGTTTGTTTGTTTTTTATCACTTGGCAAGCGTCAGGTTAATTCATCTTCACTTTTTAAAATCTTGTAAATGATTTCAGTGGGTCAGTAGAAGTTTCAGATGGGAACTTTACAGACGACAAGCCTGATGTTGAGATCAAACAAATGGTTAAGCTGCTGAACTCCACCCTTTTCTGTGAGGGTGGGAACCTTGCATGACAGCCTAGTTCATGTTTGTTTTTGTTTTTTTGCCCACCTCCCTTAAATCAACCTTTAACCCAGGCAGAAGTTGTCTGTGGGAATTTTAAATGCCATAGCATCCTGGTTTTTTCTGCTCATTAGTCATTTTTGGGTAGGTTGTTTGAGCATGACGCTTATCCTAGAGTTGCAGACAAATCCCTCCAGTCTCATGTCATGGAAAGTTGTGTCTGTTTGTTTTATCAAGATTCACACAGTAAGTATTATATTGCAGCTTTAAAGGGTATATATTTCAAAGGCATACATCATACAATTGCACTGGAGTGAGATTCAGTTTAGTAATAGAACTTTAATCTATGTTTCTTTGATAGATCTTGGCTGGGTTTGACACATTTTGCAATGATTATCAAGAGCCAAGCTTTTTGTTAAACCACAGCAGAAGCTTTCGTTCATTTCCTGATATTTTACCTTGTTCTCAGGCATCCAATCTCAATGAGGCAGAAACGGTGTTGAGCAATTTCACCTGCACTAAAGGTTCTTGGTTTAAGCGACAATGCCGGACGCTGCTGATATAATCAACCTGGGCTTTTTGTCTGACTCTGAGCGGGAGATGATCTTGGAAGTGCTGCGACGGGATGAGGAGCTGAGGCTGACGGAGGAGCAGCGTGTGCGGTGAGAAGGAAGCACTGGAGATGTTGCAAATTTAGCTAATACAAGTTACACCCAAAAGAAACACTTCCTTGGTGATTGTGACCATCTACATGCCTGTTAATATGTTAATTAAACAAGAAAATGTAGAGCCTAGACATAGAAATGGCTTTGCATAATTATTTATCATACCAGCATTGAAAAGTTAATTTATCAATTATGTGTATAAAATATTCTTTTTAGTTTTAAAAGAAGGTTTTGTATCATGCAGCTTATACAGACTTGAATGAGCTTTATGCCTGCTCAGATTCTTCATATTTTGTACTTATTTATTGATCAGATCCTTGCATAAATCAGACGGCTGATTGTATTATGATGGTTTTAAGACGGTGGTTGTTTTACATCCATTTTAATTTCAGTTTAGATAGTCTTTGAAGCATTTAATTGCTCTGTTTGGCATATAATTATTTTATGATTGTGATTATGAAGTGCCTGCCACGAGCAGGATTTTGGGCGTAGCAAGATGACTACAGGTTTAAGATGAAGAAACTGTGTGGATTAAGGGTGGAATATGATTTTTACACTCCTCATATTTGTTTAAGATGTTAGTTTGCTCTTCTTGCGTGATGTGCTATCCCACAAAAGTAACAAAACATCAAATGCTGGAAAATGGTGGAGAATGTATAATTGAAATTTACACTAAAAACCAAGTAATAAAGATACAAGATATTAGCTTATTATTTTTTGTGTTTGTTTGTTTGTTTTAAGCCTAAGTAACATTCAGAATAAGACTTCAGTGCCAGATAATTTACACTGGATTTGGAAAGTATTCACAGTGCTTTACTTTGTCCACATTTTATGTTATGACATCACTCCAAAATGACTGATTTTTTTTTTAAGAAATCACATGTACATAAGTATTCACAGCCCAGCTTAGGTCCTGTTTCCACTGATCATCCTTGAGATGTTTCTACAGCTTAATTGGAGTCCACCCATGGTAAAGTCAGTTGATTAAACATGTGTTGGAAAGGCACACGCCTGTCTATATAAGGTCCCACAGTTGACAGTGCATGTCAGAGCACAAACCAAGCATGATGTCAAAGGAATTGTCTGTAGACGTCCTAGACAGGATTGTCTCAAGGCACAAATATGGAGAAGGGTAAAGAATCATTTTTGCTGCTTTGAAGGTCCCAATGAGCACAGTGCCCTCCGTCGTCTGTAAGTGGAAGAAATTTGGAACCACCAGAACTCTTCCTAGAGCTGGATGGCCATCTAAGCTAAGTGACTGGGGGAGAAGGGACTTAGGCAGGAAGCAGACCAAGAACCCTATGGTCACTCTGTCAGACCTCCAGCGTTCCTCTGTGAGAGAGGAGAACCTTCCAGAAATCTCTGCAGCAATCCACCTGTCTGGCCTGTATGGTAGAGTGTCCAGACGGAAGCTGCTCTTTAGTAAAAGGCATATGGCCTGCCTGGAGTTTGCCAAAAGGCACCTGAAGGACTTTCAGACCAAGCATGCTTGGTTGAGTTTTCTCCCAACTAAACCCAACGACCTGCCGTTTAGACCCCATTCCTACACCACTTTTAAAGTCATTTTATGGTTTCTTTGAGTGTGAGCTTTTAAACATTGTAAATTGCTCTCTTCAGATGGCTGTTTTCCCCACTGCCTGTAAGACAGTGGTGGTGAGGACCCTTTTGAAGAAGAGCAATTTAGATCACAATATACTTGATAACTACCCACCTGTATCCAACTTACCGTTTTTAAGTAAAATCATAGAAAAAGTTGTTTTTATCCAATAAAATGAGTTTTTAATTAAACACAATATTTTAGAGAAACTTCAGTCTGGTTTTAGGACGAACCACAGTACAGAGACAGCCCTTTTAAAGATTGTTAATGATCTCAGATGTAACATGGACTCACAGAAGCTTTCAG
>JBAMYA010017422.1:0-17005 GCA_037176975.1 Arrhamphus sclerolepis | reverse complement strand
TAAAACCAGAAGTCTCAAACTTCACAAAAGTGTTCAACCTCTATCGTGAAATTAAAACTTTTGCACTAAAATGACTTGTGGGTAAAACCAAAAGTTTTTTTTTTTTTTTTTTTTTTTTTTCTTTTAAACTTTTTATGTAAAAGAGCTAATTTTGCTCTAAATGTCAAACTTCAAATACAGAAAGATCAAAACTGTTTAATAACCAAATAATCACAAAATTGTAACTTCTTTAACTCAAAATTTAAAAGATTTTGTTGGAAGATATCAACTTTTTGCAATATTTTGACATAAAATTACAACAGTCATAAAATTATAAATTTAACAACTGTATCTTAAAATCACAAAACATTGTTTCAACTTTTTGTTGTAAAGTCTTTTGCAAACATTTGCTAAATCTTGACTTTTTGACATAAACCAGCAGCTCTCCACCTCATTTTCTCCACTTTTTGACAGAACTGAATCAGACGTGTCCTCAGAACTGTTCTAGTTAGAAGTTTATGACTGCCTTTATGTGCTCTTGAGGGCCAGATCAAATGATTTCAACCATGGGTCTTGAGTTTTGACACGTGCTCTAAATCAAAAACAACAGCAGTGTTTTGCAAAATCAGCTGCTCTAGAAATGAATAACAATGTTACCTTTTATCTAAAATAAAACTTTATTTCACCACGTTCTATCAGCCTCAATTGCAAGCTCTGCTGTATTCACCTAAAATTTAGTCAATTTCCAATTAACCATCTGATTGTTGCTGATTTTTTTTTTTTTTACTTTAATCAGCATCCTAAGACATTCTTTTATGTTACGTCACCTAATGTTTATTACATCCACATCTCAAACTATCCACATCTGCTGAAGCTATTCAGTCTCATTAATTTGATGTCTTAACTTTAAAATGTTCATCATAGGCAGTCAATTCTGGCACAGCTACTGAAAATCTCAATGATCCAAAATTGAAAAAAACAAAACAAAAGTCTATTTGAGAGAATGGAGATGTCGTGACTGTTGGCTCAGTGGCTCTGGCTGCTGTGCAAGTAAAGTTGGTGCATGTGATAAAAGCAGACAGTTTAATTTGAAACGAGTTGCAAGGTAGAAGTACTGTCTGTTACAATCAGGGTTAAAAGCAAAATGATCTACTGCAATATGCTGCAGGGTATTTTTTCTTAAATCTGGATGACCCAGCATGCACAAACATACACAGCACCATCATAATGTATCTGAGCCTGTTGAGGAAGTGTCATTAAATATTGCCGAGCGCATACGCGTCCAGAAAGCAGTGGCGTTTCTTTGCACCACTGCAGAGGATGACGACATTCAGAGACACCCACTGCAGTTATGAGCAGCCCCCAGGACTCCATAACTCTGCCTCACTGATGGAGGACCTGCACTAGCAGGGGTTCACCCTCCACCCGTTTTTTTTTTTTTTTTCCTTCCCCCCACTGGCTTTAGCCCTCCTCAACACAAACATCCAGCAAAACTGAAAACCGCTTTAGCAGCCTCTGCTGAAAGCAACAAGGACGACGCGTGCGGATGTGCACACACATTGCCACAAATCTTAAAACTGACATTAAAACAACCTCAACGGGCTGCAATACAACAACAATACCAACATCAACAAAAGAAAAAAATGCACTGAATGAATTAAATTAAATGAAACAAATTTCATTCCATTCTGACATCAAAAAGTGGAATAAGTGAGGTGGAGAAAAGCTGGTTTATATCAAAAACCTCAACTTTTCAAAAGAAATCTGAAAAATTAAGCTATTTTACAACAAAATTCATTTTCACTACAGTTGGGAGATCTGTGGTGTACCAGCTAGAGAACTGGACTGTCAACCAGAGGGTCACTGGCTCAATCCCCAACTGGTACCAATAATGTGGGCAGGGGCAGTGCCTGAACAAGTTTTCCCCACATCCATGGATGAGGTGCACCTGAGCAAGACAATATAACGTATAAAGTCACAACTTTTGTGAAATTTGAGATTTTATGACAAAAATTGACCTTTTGTGCAAAAAGATGTGAATTTTTCTTTAATGAAAAGTAGGCATATGTTTTTCTGACATTTGCAAGCATAAGAGGAACAAAATGTGATTTCAGTACAAAAATTTGAGAGCTTTAGAAATCAAATTTATTGTAAAGGTTGTGATATTAAGAAATTAGCCATTTTACGAAAACGTTTTTAGTCAGTTTTTGTCAGTTTTTGTCAGTTTTTTTTATTTAATTGCAATTATGAGAGAAATGTTTTTAATTTAGTACAAAAGTTACAATCTTTTGATAAAAGTTAAATTTGGGATTTTATGACAAAAATGCACTTTTTTAAATGAAAGAATCCACCCAGTTAGAACAAATTTGTTCTTATACAACTGGAACTAGCAGGAAATCTGACAACATGGCTGGTTTAAAAATAAAGAATAACCAGCCCTTTAACGGTAACCATGGTAATGAAAAAGAGTTTGACACTCCAATCCTTGAGTGATGGGAAAGCAATGCTGGAAGGTGGTTGAGGGCAAGAAGGCAAACAGGCTGATCAGTAAATGAAATGAAGAAGCCTGTTACCCCAGTATGGTTAAAGGGTTGGCTAATGCAAGCAAATGAACGACCACGAAAAATGATGGAGTTGAAAGATGAGTCCAAAGAAAGCAGATAAGTTAGTGTAAGCGATAAAAAATATCTCTGCATAAACCTGCCATAATGCCAGAGAGAAAAGTATGACATGTTTCATGTTCTTGCTCATTAGGATGAGGCAGATGAACGCTGGTTGTACTGGTTGAATAATTGACTCTCAGGCTCCATTCTCAACATTAAAACCCTTCCCTCCCTCTTTCTGAGCCATGACGACTCTCAAAGGGCATCTGCAATGACACAGATTATCATCTGCGTGTTAGCATCTGCCAGGTACAGCCAGAGTGGCTTTTTAAGACCTAAATGAAATTACATAAGAGTTCATTTGCTGACCAAGCTGCAGATTTCATACTTGACTGCAAATTGATGTAGTAAGTGGAAAAAAAAAAAAGGATGAAAAAAAAAAAGACATGATTAAGGTAGACCTAAAGCAGGATAGTAAATTATTCAAATGAAAGACTTGATTTAATATTTAGAGTGATGGAAAAACATAAAAAGGAAGCTTTCTCTATGATAATCATTCATTAGATGTTGATAAAAGTGAAGATTGCTTTAATTTAAAGTTGATGTCTGGACTTTTACATTGAGCTTGTTTATCCTCATTATGTTGAAAACTGTATTTGCAGTTACGTAATAGATTTTTTTTTTTTATTATTGGCTTGAATCTCTTAAAAATGAGATGACGTTGAAATAGGGACTCCTCTTGTGTACTGAGGGCTGGATCTACTAAAGGTTTGCATGTATAAAAATGAGTGAAAACTCATTGCACACGCAAAAAAAAAAATCACAATCTGATTTACTAACAGTATGCACTACGGGTTGTCTTTCAAAGCTGCAAAATAGTGCGTCTTCATCCAGTTAGTACGTCTGCAGCAATAAATATGCAATATGGGGCATTCTCAAGCAATTCTGTGTGTATTAAGAGGAGAATATGAAAATATATTAATTTAGCACCAACAAAGGGATTTATCAAACCTGAAAGCAATTTTGCTCATAGAAACAGCATCTATATTTAATTAATTCCAAAAGGAGGTGCAAACAGTCTGTTTGCGTAATTACGCAGGCATCGCTGTGGTTATTGACACAAGGAGACATCAAACGAAGCAAGGTGACGCAGGGAACGCATTATTCACCCATGTGTGAACATTTTTAGGATGAATGAGGAAAATCATCAAAACATATCATTGATATTTAATTGTCATCTTGGAGCTGTTAGTGGATTTGGAGCCAACCACAAGAAGGAGTCACGCAATACTTGCAATGACAAAACTCCTTTCAAGTTCATACGTTTTTACATCTGGGTCTTTCCAGCGTACAGTAGCTGTTCCAGCTGGGATCTCCCAGTTGCGTTTTTTCAGATGTGCTGTCCTAAATGCTATGTGCTGCCAGACGGCCAAGGCTATTAGGTTTCCACAAACTCGGCAGTCACTGAATTAAACCATACACGGCTTTTTTTGTTGTTGTTTTTGCAGTAGCTGCATTCCCCAGAGTGATAGGAGTGATTGACTGCACCCATGTGCAGCGTACAGAAATCACAAACACATGCATCCGTTGAAGGTGCAGTGCATTTGTGATGGCAAGGGCATCATTACCAACGTTGTGGCAAAATATCCCAGATCAGTGCATGATTCTTTTCTTCTCAGAAACAGTTTTCTGTTTTCCAAGTTGCAATATGGTGAGTATAGAAATGGCTGGCATGTAGGTGGGTCAATTTGTGACATCTTTTGTGAAATAATTTATTACATTGAAAACAAGAGCATGTGTCATATTCATTTATAAGTTTTTAAAAGTGACACCTACACCCCTTCCTCCTGACACCTGTTCTCAACCCGACCTCTGCCAGAGAAATAAGACCCAACAAGGTCCATCTGTACACGGAATATTGTGGAGCAGACTTTTGGAATCCTGAAGAGAAGGTTCCATTGTTTGGATCGCACTGTTCAGAAAAAGACACGCAAAACCCTCATTTAAATAGGGTATCTCCAACACATTTGCACCTGCCACCATTTACGCATTCTCTCTTAGTAAATCGCATACAAACCGTGGTTCAGCCCCACACACAAAATTCTAGATTGCTCAGGCTACACACAAACTGGGATTTTAGTAGATCAGGCCCCAAGTGTCATCATTGTGTCTCTCTTGTCTCAGTCTCAGATTAGCTCATTTAAGTAGCGTTAGTTTATAGTTGTTTGTACTTATCTATTGTATTAAACATTTATAATATAAATTCCCTGCGGGATTAATAACATATCTATCATTGGGGCCATAAAGCATTTTGAATAAGAATAATGCAAATGAATGGGTAACATACATACGCAAAAAATGTCCAGGGCGTCACATTGGGATCACATTTTTACAACCAACAGGTTGTTGTTGTTTTCTTTTCTTTTTGCAACTTTCAAGACTATTTTACAATCACAGCACATGAAACCAAAACTGCCCAGGTGTGCTGAAGTTTGAAAGCAAAAAAACAGGATCTAAGCTTCTCTCAGGATATAGTTTTTACCCATTATTCACTAAAATGCTTCTATCAGTTCTTGTGTGTATGCCTGGTGTTGCACATTGAATGCCCCAGAGATGGTTACAAAAGACTACTAACAGGAGGACATTCTTGGAAAGAGATCTGGGTGCAAGCGTGATGGAGCCGAGGGGAGGTTATGACAGCTTCCCTTTTACTCGCCTTTGAAAGTGTCCAGAGCAAGGATGGACAAAATGTAGTGGGTCTACATGTCATCTTATCAACGTTATTTTAAAGCAAATTCAAGCATTAAAGAGTCTCACAGAAGAAAGCTTTCACTGTAGAAATGTCCTGGCAAAAAAGATTAGGCTAGCCTAAAATTAACAAATGTACAAACAAGACAGCTTCCCACTTCTGATGATATTATGTAGAAATGAAATGGGAAGAGACTTATCCTAGTAAAAATAAATAAATAAATAGATTATTGATAATAATAATGATAATAATAATAATAATAATAATAATAATAATGATAACAATTAACACTCTGGTTCCTCAGAATAGAGCTGGAAACCATGAAAATGCCATCCAGAGTAACTGTGTGGTCACATATTGTAATTCCTACTAAAGCTAAGGCAATTACAAGGCTTATAATTGTTAATATCCACTGGTTAATATAAATATCACAAATCTAAAAAACAGACGAGCAACACTGCATGAATATAGTCCTTATGGATGTACAGATACCTGCAAGGCATTTAAAAGAAAAAAAAACAAAAAACAAACACACACATATCTATCCATCTATTTATCTATCTCTTTATATATGTACAGATTCATCAAATTTAAACAACTCTCATTAAAATTTTTCTTGTAAATTTTATTTATTCCCAAAAACAATTAATTGAGTATAAGACTTAAATGTGAGAACTATGCTTCTGTGTCAAAGATACGCCGTATGTGTGAACACTTCTGCGTAGTTAGCCAAAGCTAATTTGGCAGCTGACTTCTCGACTGTAGTCCGTTAAATGAGCAAGGAGCAGCAAGACAACTGACAAGGACATAAATGTGAGTGGGAAATTAAGACGATGTGTCAATTCTAATGTAAATATGTCACTGGAAATATTAAAAATAGTTTCAAATACGCTGCACTATTAACAATGTGGCATGAAAGAACATGTTTATGTTATCTGCTTACTAAGATGACGCGTACTGTATGCCCTCTTCTTGTGTACGAGACATCAAACGCAGTAGTCCTCAGTGAGTAACACCAAGTGAGTCTGGAGCCAGGTGGATATCAAACTGTCTTTCTTCTCACCTTCAACAGCTGACTAATTCCTTGGCCATTGCAAGCACCTTGCCCACCTTTCTTCCATCTTTCTATTCTCCTATGGATTTCTCTGAGGCCTACTAAGTCTCTGATCGTCTGTCTCTGTTTAAAGATAAAGCCACCTTTCACTGTCAGAGATCAAAGAGTCAGTTTACATAATGGGGAAAAAAGATGAATGGAATAAAGCAGAAAAGAGGGGGGTCTGTGGATTGAGTTGAATAATCTTAAACAGACTGCTGACACTTTCCTGGAACTTGTGCTTTTGAAGACTCTTTTTATATCATCCCAACCATGACCAAGTACATCTTGGAGGCAGTTAGGACTTTTTATTCATTCATTACTTCTGGTATATATCTTGAGGGGGGAAAGAAAAAAAAAGCTATTTCATTTAATGTAACATTCTGCACTTCATCTTTTTCATTTCTTGGTGGTAAATGGACAGCATTTATATCCAACTTTTCTAGGTTTTTCGACCTCTTAAAGGGCTTTTCAGTACAAGTCATTCACATATTCCTACAGAACTTTCTTCTTCTCTGCAGGAAGATCACATCTCAGGATGCAGTATTACAACATGCCAAAGGAAATGCAATTGAGGTCAAATTTATTTATTTACACATTCACTAAAGTAACGGGTATTGATTATGGATGGATTCACTAAAGTGCTGCACCATCAAAAAAAAAAAAGAAGAAATAAAAATGATTTAAATATAAAAGGAAACTAAAACATAAAAAAACAATAAATAGCAACATAAAAAATGGACAATAGAAAAACAACACATCCAAATGTATATTTGGGTGTATTTCTCTGTTCAAAGACTTTCTCTTTCCTCGCTCTACACAGCAGCATATTGAAAGGAACTGACAACGCCCAACTAGCCTGATAGATCAGAACCACATCTGGACAGATGTGGGTCTCAAAGCGAGCCATAGGAGCTCCTCATCCAGGAGACAGGACCAACTGTTACTTCTCAAACTGCCGCTGCTGGTTGTTGGTTAGAGCTACCAGTCAGAGCAATGAACAAGGTGATTATTCAAGAGACACAAACCAGTCAACAGGAAGGTGTTGTTGAGAGACGCCAATATTAAGAAAAATGGATTGTTGCTGATTGTTGCAAGCAGAATGTGAGAATAACTGGTGTGCTCAAACACTCAAACAAATTTGAGAAGTTTAACCATTGGCTCTGTCGTTAGACAGATGTACATAATCATGTTCAGATTACCTCCTGAGTAGCTTCTTTTATTGTAAGCACAGGTTTACCAGATGTATCTTCCCATTTGTTAATGAGATGGACTTCATCCACCACAATCATAAGAGACTGTCACAGAATTCCAAGTCTTGAATTAACTGTCAATGATTGTGATGATATTAAGTCCTCTGAGAGACTCTCTACAAGGATAGACTGATCAGATTGGTTCCCCAAGACTTTTGGGCATAATTAATGACCTCCAACACAGCTAGATTAACCTGCTGAGCAAATGAAATGTCCCAGTGGTACATCTAGATTCCTAGGTTCAGAGTGCCTAGCACTGTGAAAGTTTTCAACTATTCAGTTCAATTCAATTTTATTTATATGACGTCTAATTACAACAAAGTTGACTCTAGGCACTTCTGAGTAACCCAGAGCATGACCCCTGAACACATGGCAAAGCCTAACGGCAAGAAAAAAGAACTCCCTCTTGGGAAGAAACCTTGAGCAGGACCCAGCTCAAATAGGGGGGACCCTCCTGCTGATAGCCAGTTGGGTAATGGAAGAAATCAGGAAGAAGACAGGATAGAAAGAAAGAGGAACAGAGAGAGGAGAGGTACAAAAATATATATAATGTGATACAAAAATATGCAAATATCTGGTACAAAAATATATAAATATGCGGTAGTCGGAGGGTCAGACTGCATCAGCCCTGCCAGCGGGTATCCACAGTGGCATCCAGTTGATAGGTGCAGGTGCATTCATTCAGATTGATATAATAGTTGGTGTCCATCCTCTTTATCCGTGGACCAACCTTGGTAAGGAAAACTCACTCTTGTCTACACGGAAATAACGCTGAAACCAAGCACCATCAAAACGGAGCTCCAGTATCAGCCGATGAAATTACCAGTGGAGTTGCTGGGTTCGCAGCACTTGGTGGACCCAGATGGGCCAACGGTGCCAGGCCCTGCGCTTCCTCTGCAAATGCTTGAAATCCCCGCCCCTAGGCCACCTACAACAAGCACCTGCCTGCTAGAGCTGGCAGCGCGATGCAAGCGACCAGAGTGACCGCATGCGATTTTGTAGCTTTTGGTGCGAATGCATGGTAAGATAGATGGTCAAAATAATGATCAGTGATCATCATCAGTTACCAAAAGCACTTCAGAGGAAAGAGATCTAATATTTTTTACAATCCACATTTGATGACCATGTTTTTGTCTTCAATTTACTGATTTTAATTGAAATTAAAATGCGGGGAATTGCATCTTTTCCATAATTAGATTTAGAGTTTTTAAATTTGGATTGTCATATTGATTTGAATGGTCTGGGGGCAGACACAGTAGCCTAGTATCAACTTCTAATAAACAACAAATTCTAAAAGATTCAACATCAACAAATTTGAATGAAGAATGAAGAAATGAATGAATTTGAATGAAGAAAGAACAATGAAGAAACTACCTCAAGATGTCAATAAAAATGGCAGAGATAAAAGGAAGACATGAAAACATGAAAACTCCAATCACAGCTGTCAACAGAGTTATAAAATGGCTTTAAAAGATACGATAAAACCGCCTAGGGCTATAATGTGCACTAGTGTGGAAGGTCCAGGCTTATTAATGTTTTACCCCTCTCAATATACCATATATTCTGCCAAGGCTGCCTGGCCCACTGGCTCAGAAAAAAAAGCTTTAGTCTTTGTCATCTGTAGTGTTCAAACAACATAATTTTCATTCAGCCACTACACTGACAACCAAGTCAGAATCTCTTCTCTTGCAAAGGCCGACTTTTATGTGACATCTATCCAGACCTGACTGATGGCGAGAAGTTTGATTACTATTGTTAAAAAAAAAAAAAAAAAAAAGTAAAGTAAAGTAAACAACCAGAATCTAAGTACAGAAGTACTGTCAGTTTAGTGGAATGGCAAAGAAAGGCTCCAGTAATTTCTTTTATATTATTTAAAGCCACATTAAACAATGAGAAAGCTGTTTTTTTTAAATGCATTGTACCATAACATAACACACAAAGTAAGTGAACCCATAAAGTAATTAATGAAAGGTAACTGGCATCAACAGTTTATACCTAGAATTCAGTTATTGAAATGTGATTGAGAGCTAATTTGACACTATAGGGTTTGGTGTTCATGATAAGCAACTGCTGATCTGAACCATGATTATTCATCCATCCATCTTCCTCCGCTTATCCGGAACCGGGTCGCGGGGGCAGCAGCCTGGCACCCAGACGTCCCTCTCCCCAGACACCTCCTTTAGCTCCTCCGGGAGTATCCAAAGGTGTTCCCAGGCCAGCCGAGCAACATAGTAACCCCGACGTGTCCTGGGTCTTCTTATGGGTCTCCTCCCGGTGGGACATGCCTGGAACACCTCCTGAGGGAGGCATCCCGGGGTCATCCGATATAGATGCCCGAGCCACCTCAGCTTGCTCCTCTCGATGTGGAGGAGCAGCGGCTCAACTCCAAGCTCCTCCCAGGTGATAGAGCTCCTCACACTATCTCTAAGGGAGCGCCCCGCCATGCTGCGGAGGAACCTCATCTCAGCCACTTGTATGCGACATCATGTTCTTTCGGTCATGACCAAAAGGGCAGCCCTGCCGGAGTCCAACATGCACTGGGAACAGGTCTGACTTACTGCCTGCAATGTGAACCAAGCTCCTGCTCCGGTTGTACAGGGACTGCACGGCCCTTAATAGATGGCCGCCGATCCCATACTCCCGGAGCACCTCCCATAGAATGCCACGAGGGACAAAAGCCTTCTCCAAGTCCACAAAACACATGTGGACTGGTTGTGCAAATTCCCGATAGTTGGAACATACCCTCCGGTCCCCCTTTTGAAAGAGAGGGACATTTTTTTTTTTTTTTGTTTTAGAGATGTGTCAACCAAGACAGCCCCACAACTTGAGGGAGAGAGAGACTTGAGGTACTCAGGGTGGATCTCATCCAACCC
Source organism: Arrhamphus sclerolepis (assembly GCA_037176975.1). Lineage (NCBI taxonomy): Eukaryota > Metazoa > Chordata > Actinopteri > Beloniformes > Hemiramphidae > Arrhamphus > Arrhamphus sclerolepis. The sequence continues at coordinate 6,455 of JBAMYA010017422.1, read as the reverse complement.
CGGAGCCTTGCCACTGGGCAGCTTCCGAACTACCTCAGTGACTTCGGCTTGGGTGATGAACGAGTCGACCTCTGAGTCCTCAGCCACTACTTCCTCCAGGGAAGGCCTGCCAGTGAGATTGAGGAGATCCTCGAAGTATTCCTTCCACCGCTCGACAATATCCCCAGTCGAGGTCAACAGCTCCCCACCTCCACTGTAAACAGTGTTGGCAGAGCACTGCTTCCCTTTGCCAGAATTTCTTTGAGGCCGACTGGTAGTCCTCCTCCATGGCCTCCCCGAACTTTTCCCAGACCCGGGTTTTTGCTTCTGCAACTGCTCGAGTCGCGATCCACTTGGCCCGTCGGTACCCGTCAGCTGCCTCAGGAGTCCCCCAAACCAACCAGGCTCGATAAAACTCCTTCTTCAGCTTGATAGCATCCCTTACTTACGGCGTCCACCACTGGGTTCGGGGATTGCCACCGCGACAGGCACCAGAGACCTTACGGCACATCTTCGAACCGCCACATCCACTCGGACTCAATATCTCCAACTTCCCTCGGGATCTGGTCAAAGCTCTCCCGGAGGTGGGAGTCGAAGACCTCCTTGACAGCTCAGCCCCTCTCTTCACCCGAGTGTCCAAGACATATGGCCGGAGGTCAGATGATACAACCACAAAGTCGATCATTGACCTCTGGCCTAGGGTGTCCTGGTGCCACGTGCACTGATGGACACCCTTATGCTTGAACATGGTGTTCGTTACGGACAAGCTGTGGCTAGCCTAGAAGTCCAACACCAAAGCACCACTCGGGTTCAGATTGGGGAGGCCGTTCCTCCAAGTCACACCCCTCCAGGTCACACTGTCATTGCCCACATGGACATTGAAGTCTTCCAACAGAACTATGGAGTCCCCGGTCGGTGCACCTTCCAGTACTCCTTCCAGGGACTCCAAGAAGGTCGGGTACTCTGCACTGCTGTTCGGCCCGTAAGCCGAAACAACAGTGAGAGACCTATCCCCCACCCGAAGGCGGAGGGACGCGACCCTCTCATTCCGCAGGGAGAACTCCAACACATGGCGGCAGAGCTGGGGGGCTATAAGCAAGCCCACACCACCACGCCGCCTCTCACCGCGGGCAACTCCAGAGTAGTAGAGGGTACAGCCTCTCTCAAGGAGTTGGGTTCTAGAGCCCAGACTGTGTGTGGAGGTGAGCCCAACCATTTGTAGTCGGTACTGCTCCACCTCCCGCACAAGCGCAGGCTCCTTCCCCCCCAGCGAGGTGACATTCCATGTTCCCATAGCCAGAGTTGTTGTTCTGGGTTTGGGTCATCAGAGCCCCCACCCACGACTGCCACTCAAAACACAATGCACCAGCCCCCTATGGCCCTTCATGCAGGTGTTGAGCCTACTTGAAGAGGTGCCCACGTCGCTCGTTTGCGGTGGCTGAGCCACCAGGCGCTCGCCTGTGAGCCCCAACCCCAGGCCTGGCTCCAGGGTGGGGCCCCAGTAACGCCAATCCGGGCGACTTACTCGACTTTGCTGTGAACCATGACTAACAAGGAAATCTCTGAAGACACACCAAAGAGAGTACTTGATCTGCAAAAGTCTGGAAAGAGATACAAAGACATATCAACCAGAATTAGATAAATGGTCTGTAAATAGAGAAGATTTATGTTGCAGCTCCTCTTCCAAGAAGTGGACAAGCAGCAGAGATAACTACAAGGACACAATATAGTAAAGAAGAATATTCACTAGTATCAGCTAAAGGCCTTACAATGTCACTGGATCATCATTGAACAGGTAGGACAGGAAGATGATTCAGTGACATCTGTCTGTGCCTGAAGTTTGCCCAAGACTACCTTATCAACTCTACTAAGAAGATACTTTGTGGCCAACAAATGTTGAATATAACCCGAGAGCTGTAAAATGTGCAATGAAATTCTTACTCCGCACACAAATACCTAGTTAGTTAGAGCAAATTTAGGAGACAAATTTTATGAGTTCACAACTTTGCAATGAATCATTAAACAGCCCTTTACTATCTTATTTTCCTATTTTACTTAAACACGGTTAACACAGATTCAATCCAATACCATGTTTTGCTCTGCATGGGAGTTAGTCTGGTCTGGTCTTTCAGCCATTCCTTGAACTCTTCCACTTCAGGAAGTGTGTCCAATGGGAGGTTGATGTTAGGCATTTGAGCCACTGGCATGTCTGTCCCCATTCGAGCAGCAAGGCTGTTTACAGCAACAGAAGACTGCATTTGCTGTTGCTTTATGTGCTCCAATAGGGTCAGGATGTGAAGTTCAGCAGCTGGAAAGAGTTGAAAGAAAAAAAAAAATCATTCAATAAAGAACGTTGCAGAAACTGCTGCTGTTCAGTTCTTAGTAAAGTAACAATTACTCCATTGCTGCAAAGTTACTCAAATGTTCGGGTGACGAATTCTACATCATTTTCTTTGAATAGGTAGAGAGTGTTGTTGTGTCCAGAAATTTTGTGGAGCTAAAGCTGATTTATAATTGTGTAGTTGTGTGCCAAAACTCTACACAATAACAGTGTGAAGCCGAAATTTCAATGGACCTCTAAGCCAGATATTCAACAATCTACATCCAACACCTAAACATGCAAGGTGCATGTAATCTAGAGGAAATTTAGTTACCATACCAACATCAAGACCAATCCATGAGGTCCTTCATGATGGTGTTACTCATCAGCTCTCTCTGAAAATGATAAATCAGTCTGTACACAGAATCATTTATGGGGCATGTCATTCTGTTGTTCATATAAACACCTGGCTGGCAACACTTGTCACAACCTTGATATGCATTATGAGCCTTCGTGTTCTTCACAAAAGCTCAAGCAGGGGTATCACAGACAACTGAATCCAGCTCAATGAAAATCTGTTTGCCTCTGAAATAAATTCCTTCCTTGCTTTAACTCCTGCTTAAACTCTCTTAAAAATTCATCAGCAGAACTTGTTTCTTTTGAGCCACAAAACAAGCCAATAACAACAGGTTCCTTCATTGGAACAGTTACTAAGAGTCCTAAAATGGGCCATAATTGTACATTTGTACTTTTAAATAAATGCAAGCCATCAATATTTATCTGTAATCTAAATCTAAATACATCTGCAGTACTTTCAATTAGTTTGACTAAAGTCTTTTGTAGAGCTTTCAAGATCCCGCAATAATGATACAGACCACCACATCTATGTTGAATTTCATAATCAGTGTTTGTTTTAATAATTGTTCTAGCATCCTTTGGTAGCTGTGGATGGTACATTCTAAGCAAACTAAGGAAAGCTGTGGGGGCAACTAAAAACACACCAAACTGCCTAATTGGCTAAGCTTTCAACAAGGCTCTCTGGCCCATCAACAGACTGAGACTCTGATTCAGAGTCAGATTCTAAATGATGTTGGTTCCCTACTTCTTCACCAGTAGCATCAGGCCAAAGTGCATCTAAATGGTCATTTATCGGTAAAAGTGTGGCTTCATTGCAGCTTTCAGGGTTGTCCACTTGAGGTTGTTCTGATTCTAACAGACAGTCTTCCGCCATGTCACTGAGTCGTTTTTCCAAAGCAATGTGGGCCCTCCGTCTAATGCCTGAGCTTGTTATTGGATGTTCCTTCCTTTTCATTATCTCTAAAAAGAGATTGTGAAACAAAATTTCCTTACAGTACTCAGACAAACTATCAATTTCAATTGTAACATCAACTTGTCACGAGACTCACTGAAACCAACAGATACTTTAATTAATAGCTTTTTGTTTGTGAAAGCAATTCATTACACCACCACCTAAAAAAAATAAATAAATAACAGAAGGGGGGGAGGGGGCTTCTTTTATTATCTTATTACACCGGTAATATAAAAGTATCAGAAACACTATGATAAGAGTTTCAGAAGTAATTATCGGTACCATCCATCCATCCATTATCTATACCTGCTATGTCCCAGCTCACTTCGGGTGAAGAAAGGGGTACACCCTGGACAGGTCGCCAGTCCATCGTAGTAATTACCGGTACCTTTAACTTTATTGTTTATTCTGTGTAAGCAAGACGCATCAGTTACAGCAATTTGCAAAAGTATTCACACCCTTTCTTCTTTTTCTCTTTGTCACATTGTAATCACAAATCTCACTGTATTTTATTGCGATTTTATGTGAAGATAGGCTACCTGTATTAAGCTTAGTTAAATTTTACTTAATGTAAGATTGTTGGCCTTTTAACCTTTATGTAAATATATGACATTATGGACTGTATAATTGCTTGCTTTTTTTTTTTTTTAGTAAGGACTTACATGTCTTTAATAAAGCAAACTAAATATCAGAATGGGTCAGGTACATCAGACTGGCATCGACTTGAAAAAGGTATAATAACGGGCTGCACAATCTCAGTCATCTTGTTTGCACTCTCCATGAACATGATCGTCAAGTCAGCAGAGGTGGAATAGGCAAGCCCCCGATAAGTGCGTTCATGGATGACCTAATTGTCACCACCACATCTGTCCCGGGCAGCAGATGGATTCTCCAAAGACTAGAGAAGCTCATTACATGGGCTATGATGAGTTTTAAGCCAGCAAAATTGAGGTCTCTGGTGCTCAAGAAGGGAAAGGTGACAGACAGGTACCACTCCATATCCATCCAGAGACCTAGCAAGGAGCTTGAGGGTTGGCTGAGGTGTGTTGACAGATCTGGCCTTCCGGGGAGATCCAAGGCCTGGATTTACCAACATTTGATCCTGCCCCGCATCCTGTGGCCTCTGCTAGTGTATGCAGTACCTATCACAACTGTACAGGCCATGGAGAGAAAGATCAGCAGCTACTTGAGAAGATGACTTGGTCTACCCCGAAGCCTGAGCAGTGCTGCCCTGTACGGCAGTAGTAACACCTTGCAGTTTCCGTTTAGTGGACTTGCTGAAGAGTTCATGGTGACTAGAACACGGGAAGTCCTGCACTACAGGGAATCCAAGGATGAGAAGGTGGCGGCGAGGGAGGGCTGGCGAGGCTCTGGAAGTGGCAGAGTTGCGACTAAGGCAAAGGTACCGGTGGGATCTATAGCCTCAGGGCGCGCAGGCATTGGCTGTTTCCCATCAACCAGGTGGACAAGGCCCAGGGAAAAGAGCGGCAACACCTCATTCAGGAGGAAGTGCAGGCAGGCGTGGAGGAGGAATGAGCCAGCAGAATGGTGGGAATGGGACAACAAAGAGCATGGACTAAATGGGAGAACGTTCTGCAACGAAAGTTAACCTGGTCCAACATCTGAAGAGCAGACTCCCTGAACATCAGATTCCTAGTCCAAGCTGTTCATGATGTCCTACCAAGTCCATCCAACCTCCATGTCTGGGGTAAATCACATCACCATCCTGCCCCCAGTGCCCAAGACGGGGATCCCTGGAACATCTCCTCAGCAGCTGCCCAAAAGCCCTTGGAGAGGGGCGTTATCGCTGGCGCCAAGAGCAAGTGCTAAAGGCGGTTGCTGAGAGCATAGCAAAGGCCATTAACATCACCAAGGGCCACAGCAAGCCTAAGTCCATCAGGTTCCACAAAGCCGAAGAGAAGCCCACCATCCAAGCAGGGGTCAGGTCAGGCCTCCTCACCACCGCCACGGACTGGCAGCTGGAAGTGGATCTGGGCAAACAGCTGAAGATCCCAGCTAGAATTACATCTACATGGCTCCGTCCAGACATGATCATTTTTTTCTGATGCCACCAAACAATTGATCATTCTGGAACTCACAGTTCCCTGGGAAGAACGCATGGAGGAGGCAAATGAGAGGAAACGTGCCAAGTACCAGGAGCTGGTGGAGGAGTGCAGGTGCCAAGGCTGGATAACCCACTGCGAACCCCAGGAGGTGGGATGCCGAGGACTTTCAGGGCGGTCCCTCTGTAAAGTCCTCACCATGCTGGGCCTCACTGTTGGGGCAAAGAGGAAGGCCATCAGGTCTGCAACTGAAGCCGCAGAAAGAGCCACATGATGGCTTTGGATTAAGAGGGCTGATCCATGGATGTATGCTGCTGGGACACAGGCCGGAGTCTGATCACCGGTCGGGTCGCCTGGGTGAGGGTGTCTGATGTTGTGAAAGACCCGAAACACCCACTGACCCCAGGTTACATCACTGATGATGTGTCCCAGCGCATCAGCAAGATGTATCTTTCACCTCACATGACATTATGGACTGTATAATTGCTTGCTTTTTTTTTTTTTTTTATACTAAGGACTTACATGTCTTTAATAAAGCAAACTAAATATCAGAATGGAATACACTGAAGTTTGCATTTGCTCTGTGACAAAAAAACAAACAAAAAAAAACTAAACTACGGTTTGGGAACAACTGGATTTCATCTCTGCTTTTTGCGGATCATGTGGTCTTGTTGGCTCCTTCGAGCCAGGACCTCCAGCATGTGCTTGGGCGGTTTGCAGCCGAGTGTGAAGCAGCTGGGATGAGAATCAGCACCTCTAAGTCCGAGGCCATGGTTCTCAACCG
>JBAMYA010017401.1:0-17006 GCA_037176975.1 Arrhamphus sclerolepis | reverse complement strand
TGCATCTATAACATGTAAAAATGACAGTTTCTTAATAGAACCTCCACTCCTGCACATGTTGCAGTATGGTTTGCTGCTGCCTTGATAGGTGGGGACATTTCCAATATCATATCGTGGTGCCATCGTATTATGACAAATGTATGTTAAGTATTATGTCACATGCTTACTGTTAAAGGGGCAGATCCTAACCATGATTACTGTTAAAGGACCACATCATTACATCATGTATGACCAAAAAATTGACTTTTATACTAAAATTACAATTCAATAATTTTGAAAGATTGACTTTTTTCCCAACAACCAACATTTTTTTTATTGTATGATCACAAATGCCACTAAATTTTTACTTTTTTGTTGAAAATATCAGATCTTTGCAACATTTGAACATAAAATTACAACAATTGTAAATAAGTCGATTTGTATAATTCTATGCAGATACCAAAACCGATATCTTCCATATTGATAACTGAACAATACTTTTTTGGATACCAGTACAAAACATTTGGACGTAAAGGAAATTATTTTAGACATTACTGGAAGAAGACTTATATTTTAATTATTTGATTTGGGTCTCTTTGTTGACATGTAAGAACAATGATTTGTATCCTTTTATTTTTTTAAGTTGCCAAGAAAAGATTGAACTCAAGCTTAAATTCTTAACAACCCAAAATTAAAGTTATTTATTCATTCATGAGTTCTTTCAACAAAAAGGAACTGCTACCTTCTAAAAAAAAATGTAATCAAGAAGAAAAAAAGTTATCAAAAATTGGTATCAAATGACAGGTGATGATATGGAAGTCATCAGTACCAGGAAGGTATTGATCCAGATGGGTGGACTGAAACTAGCAAAAATTCTGAGTCTGGTCTCATTCTCAGCCGACCAGTACAGACCGCTTCAAACTGGTTTCAAACTGATTTGTTGTAGCTTGATGTGATTATGTTCTAGCTCCACCTACCTCACATTTATTTATTAGTTCTGTTATTACCCAGTGCCCTGCACAGGAAATGGCGGGTATAGATTATGGATGGATGGTTCTGTTATTATCCAATATCTGTTTTTGGGTTTCTTTCAACAAACTTTTTTCACGTAAGTTTTTTTAATTTATTTTTTTTGTAAACCGTATAATTGCAGGATATTTTTTCACAATGTATCATCTTTTGCAAAACTCCAAAATTTTTCACATCTAGTCATGACATTTTTTCCTCAGTAAATGATAACTTTTTAACTATTTTCTAAAGTTGTACCTTTTTTCATGCATGAATTATTTCTCATAAAATAAGGACTTTTGTGTAAAGAGTAGTAACTTTTTTCCTTAAATCTTTTTTCTTATAAATTCATGATTTTATCATGAAAATAATTGCACCTCTTCAGTGTTTTCCTTGTCAGATGGAAACTTTTTTAATCTTTTTGGTTTTTATGTTCTGACTCATACAGTTTTTCAGCAGTGTTCCTACTACACTGCAGACATCAAAGATGTTGTTTATTATTATTAATTCAATTTATACAGCACTTTATTGTCCTATGAGGACACTCAAAGACGCTGAGAAGTGGCAGCCAAATGTGCCAGCGCCCACTCACTCTGGAATCCCCATTATCTATACCTGCACATTCCTGTACAATGTCATTGGGGGTCTGCTGGAGCCTATCCCAGCTCTGTTCAGGTGAAAGGCAGGGGTACACCCTGAACAGGTTGCCAGTCCACACCCTAGGCCACATGCAGACAAACAACACTCACACTCATACCTAAAGGCACTTTAGAAAGTTTTATGGACTGTGGGAGGAAGCCGAAGTACCTTGAGAGAACCCACGCAAGCATGGGGAGAAAATGCAAAATCCACACAGAAAGGCCCCTGTGGAGACTTGAACCAGGAACCTTCTTTCTGTGAGGCAACACTGCTAACTACCAAGTAACCATGCCACCCATATTATTATTGATACTAGTTTGGTTGTAGCTCTGCCTACGTCACATGCTGCCTTTCTTTGATTGGTTGGATCTCTATCCTATGATAGGTGCAGAGTGATCCATTTATCCATTAACCCTAGCCCAGACCACTTCCTTTGGTGCCATCTTCTGCACATGACTAATGTTAACATGGATTCTAACTGACCACAGGTTCCAGTACCCGTGCCAGCTGACCTATCCAGACTACCTGGTGGAGCCCCAGTCCAGCCAGTACCACCTCCTCACTGGGTAAGTCTTCATGTAAGATGACAAATGGCGTCAAGTAGTGAGGTCAGGATCAAACATGAGTGTCCAGTGGTAACCAGCAGATTAAACTGCCAGAAACAGACTCAAGAAGTTCAAGATCAGCTGCTTTTAATTTATTTAGATGTGGTGGCTTGAACATCTGCTTTTTTCTCAGAGCCCAGTCTGGGTCCAGTTTAGTGAAAGTGAATGGATGTAAATGGATTTATTTTGGTTCTGGGTTTCCTCAGCCCTGGTTCCAGTTCGTCGGGCAGCAGCCATCACAGCTCCGTCTCTGCTTCCTGGTTCTCTGAGGAACCCATTCTCTGCAGCAGGATGGTTGGTTCAAACGGGATCACAGTTTCCTGAGTTAAAGAAGAACCTGGACACGGGTGTTCATGTGAGGGTTTGCTCTCTGATTTCAGGGTGATTTACACAAACCTGCGGGCACGGACGGTCAGCAGTTACAGCATGGAGTAGCAACCGTGGCATCTACCACCTCTGAGTCTGTGAGTTTAGAACTTCTCCTAGGAACCATCAAATCTGTTTCTGTTTCTCTAAATACTGAAGTTAAAGTGAAAGGAAAATTATTTCTCAATGGAAAATGGGAAGCAGCAAACTGAGGGGAGAGGTACACTAATAAAATATAAAATGAACCAAGTAAACCACAAAAACAGCAAGTAGCATGTTCCTGGACCTGAAAGAACAAGTCTAGCAGGTATTTATCAGTCTCACATAGTTCTGGAGGCGTTCACCACGGCATATCAGTCAGGTTGTCGTGTTATATTCTGGTCTGTTGTACTGTTGTGGGCCTTGAGTTTGACACCTGTGTGGTCTCGACTGTTGGTGGTTCAGAGCAGCAGCCTCAATGCGTAAGTACAACTGGAGAGTTAAACAAAACATCTAAGGTATATACTTGCTGTTAACAACACAAATGCATCATGGCTGACACGCGTATCCTGCGTTCATTTGACACGTCGGTCTTTAAAGTACTTCAATATAAAGACGCAATACACATTTCCAGACCTAACTTGAATGTAATTTACAAAGTCATTATTATCCCCACATGAAAGTGCAAGACAGTGATTAATACAGTGACTTTTAATCATAATTACTGTGGTCTTCTTCAGGCGTACTCCAACCCCTGATTTGGAACTTATCGTGACACTTTCTCCATAAGAAACAAAACCACAGAGATTCTGAGGAGGCAATCCACATTCTTTCAGCTCCTCAGTGGTGAGCTCTGTGATGGTTTCTGCATTTGCAGATGGACTGTTTTCATGCACATCCTTGATTTCCAGGAAGTCAAAATGAGTCTCTCCATGAACATCAACATAACCAATGTAAATTATTAACTGCTCCATCACAGCACTGTCAGAGACTTCATCCACTAGAATACTAAAATATTTGGAATCCTTGACTTCTGAAATAAGTTTCTTTTTAATCAGCTGGCCTAAAAGCAGTCTCATATTTTTCTGTTTCTGTTTCTGTCCTTTATCCGTTCTGTTTTGTTGTTGAAAATGCTTCATGTCTGTGAGCCCCAAATCCTCTTCCATTTCTAGGAGAGATTTTAACTTGCAGTTTGCCGCTTCCTCCTTGCCAAGCAAATACGTACAAAGGAAAGAGTTGGTTGTGATTGTGTATCTTGCTTGCTTTGCAGACTGATACTGAGCAGCCAAGGAGGAACGTCTTCTCTCCCTCTCTTTGAGATAGGTTTTCCTTGTGTACATTGGATATGCCATGATCTTTTATGGCACTCACAGGCTGAGAGGTTGAATATTTCTTGTTTATTAAACTTGTTAGAGGAATTGTTGATTCTGCAAAGCAAGCAGAACATCCACTTTCCTTCAGTGTATATCAGCCACCACAGACCTATCGCCTCCAAATAAGTAATGTCCTTATTAGTGAGCCAACTATGTTTGAACAAGGTCTTGCATCCCTCCATAAGTCTAGACATTTCTGCATTTGAAAGAGCAGCGCATACACCTGAGCAAGTGTAAGAGGAGTGGAGAGTCTTGCTCTTCATTGCCTCTGGAAAGTACTCTTCCAATAGTGGGATGACTTCAGAAGGAGGGACAATATCTTTTGTCCTGTCTAGTCTGCTATGGACCTGGCTACTGTTGCCCTGTCTTGGAGTGTAGTGGAGCTGCATGGTTCCTCTTCTGGTACTATAAAACAAACGTGTCTAATTCATGTAGCAAATGATTGGAATTTACTGAATCACATACTGCAGCAATAACAATATAACACATGTAGGCCTACGTTAATTATGGCATAAGTGCTACCATCAAAATAAATTAACTGGAAAAAAAGTCTGAATCTGCGCTATATCGATAAATTACTATGATGTACATAGGACTCTGGTATACTCTCATTTACAAAGCAATTTTGTGTAGTTTAAAAATTATGTTTGTGTAGCTGAACAGGAAGAAATATTAATGAAAAGTCAAAAGTGTTTGTTCACAGTATTTGTATTTATTCAATACATTGTGATGTTCAAGAATGGACCACTGAGATTAATCTTTTAAAGTGCATAGTGCCACAAAGCATAACATGTGTGGAATTAAATGTAAAAAATGGGTTACATACATAATTTAAAAAATGCTTTTTAAAAAAAGCACTAATAGCTTTTGATGTAAACATCAAAGGATATTGGGGAAAAACAAACAAACAAACATTTACATTCAACTGCTCAAAAACTATGGCATTTCCAAAGTGCTTCAGTCTTTTGGGGACTTGTCTTCATTTGTATATGGTTGTGTATATGTGTGCGCAGCAGTCCACCTGTATTTAAGCAAACTCCACAGTCACCCATTGTAGCAGCTCAGGAGACAACAGCACCACTCATGGCTCATGGCTTCCAAGTCCCCCCGTTTTATATCCTGCAGGGACTGGTACAAATAACAACGTAGCAACAATACTGTTATCAAACTTTAAAAGACTATTTCTTTCAACCCAATAAATATTTCATGTAGCCCATCAGTGAAATCACAAGACTAGTGTACTCACCAAAATAGTTGATTGTCTATCTGCAGTACTTCTGTTCTTTCCTGGCTTTGTTTCCAATGAACTTCTTGTACATCTCTGTGCAGGGATAAGTGAAATTGACACACACACACACTTGCAGCTCAGCCTTGACACGTTATGTGTGTGCATTGCTGCATGGGATGGAGAAAATATAGGCGCTAACCTTCCTGAGATTCACAAGTGGTACATCTGCTTTGGAAAACGGTTTCAAATATCATTCCTCACTGTGGCAACCTTCCATATCTGGTGAACTGAAGGAGCCTTTCACCATGGCATATCCATCACAGTCCATCACATCAATGTCCATATTGCAGGCCTGGACAGCAGCACTATAGTCTTCAAATGCCACAACAGTCGTCAGGCCAAGCTTGGCCACTTTGCTATGAAAGCTTGTGTCAGAGAAGTCATATCTTTCAGTGATGTATGTCTTTGCTCTTTCATTAAAAAAAAACAGAAAATCTGCTTCACATTTTTTTTTTGACTGGCAAGGAGCCAGCTGCTTCAGTTTGCTGTTAACAGTAAACCCAAAGAACTTGTCCTTTATCCTTCTTTCTATCTTTTTTTTTTAGTTCAGTCATTACCTTAAACACAGATGTAATGCTGAAAGATTTTTGCCTCAAGTTCTTCAATCGTGTCGAAGAACACCCTCAGAGCATGACTGAGAAACAGAAAATATGTCTCTGACACCTCATTTCTTTCCAAAACATCTCGACACAATTCTGTCACATTCCCTCTCACCCACACTCTGGAAGTAGCTGGTCAAGGCCTTCCAGTATTTCAGGATTCTGTCAATGGATGGCAGCAGGGACAACCACCTGGTGACAACATGCCGCAGCAGGTTGCATTCCTACACTTCCACAAACTCTCAGAATTCCTTCTGTTGCGCTGTTCTGCTTGCTGATATGCTGAAATGGCTGTAAACCTTCAGCACAGCATTTTACACATCAAAATCAAGGCAGGTTGCTACATATCTGGTTGCGTTATGCAGAATATGGGCCAAACAGTTTACAGGGAGCACATCTTTTTGGCTCAGTTTCAACTTCTGATACACACTGTTATGCTTTCCATAATTGACACTGGCATTGTCTGCTGCATATGCAGACATGTTCTTCACTTCTAAATCAGAAGTCTCAAGTTTTGCCAGCAGCTGGTTTGTTATAGCCTCTGACGTTTCATTTCTGTCACTATAGAAATCCAACAGGACATGTTGGATGCCTTCATCCAAGTGAAAATACCTTACCACAATGGGAAAACACTTGCTTCCTTTCCTTTATTTGAAGCGTCGGTTGCCACGGAGAAGGGTAGGTTGTTTTCTTTTATGTAGTCAGTATGTAACTGGACGGAATAGGGCCCAAGGACGTTCTCGCACAATGCCTTGGCTTTTGATCGGCCTCAGGTCATCCCTTTAGCTGTGGGCAAGTCACTGAAAATCTCCCAGTCCACTTTCACGCTGCAGTCTGCACTTCTGTACGACTGGTGATGCTTTACAGCATGGTAAACTTTATACAGCGCAGCAGCAGTTATTTCATTATCCAAGGGCGACAAAGCTTCACGAATATTGCTTTTATGTTTCTCCGTATCCACATGCCGTTCAATGGCAGTTTTTCCCTTACTGCTTACATCAACATCACATTGACAAAGTTTGCAGAAGCCATGGAATGAGTCTTGACTGCTTTTCGACATAAACTCATGCTATTTGGTCCATTCTGAATTGAACGAGGTCTTACGTTTTGGCATGATGCTAACTTTCTGTCAATAAAGCCAGCATTAAACTTTGCAGCATGGAACCTTGTGTACCTTTTTTAACCAATGATATAGAAGATATTTATCTGACACTGCTCTTCGCCAATCATTTGTTAGACCAGATATATTATGTTGTATTGCGTCCCAGCAAAGATTATAGAACTGGGCTCTTCAGGTGTAGTACCTCAAAAAGGAGGACAAATACAAGTCCGGCTTGATGCTGTGCTGGACGCCGGACAGGGCATTTTAAAAGCTGGACTGTCCGGCCTAAAGCCGGACGTCTGGCCACCCTGGCTTCAACTGACCACCACTTCTCTTCTTAGAAAGCCTTCGAGTCTGCTGATTAAGTTTTCTTTTAGGTGGCATATTTCCCACACCTATGGGCAGGAATAAATGAACATGAACATTCAAAGCCGGAAAGCATTATTCAAAAACTGTCATTATTATTATTATTATTATTATTATTATTATTATCATTAGTATTATTATTATTAGCCTAAGTATGCCTGCATAATAGAAAAGCTATATTAATTTTGCAGACATTTGTTCTAGTATTTTTATTATTATTATTATTACTACTACTACAACATATTACATCTTTTTGATTCATTAGTGTATGTCAGATGCTAATGCAACAATGAAAACTGTGATTTGCGCACCGAAAATAATCAGTAATAGGCTATGCAAGCTCACATATTGCATCATGAGGCGTTCCTGGCTTGTAAATCTCTTATTTTCGGTGCATGACACATTCATGCAGCTGAGCATTCTATGAATTAAAAACAACAATGGTCTGCAGTGGTCGTTACACAATGAAACACTCATTGAACATTTCTCCATTTGTGTATGAAAATACACTCAAACGAATTCAGTTTGGTTTCATTTACAACCAACGGTGTCTTTTGATGCTCGATGTAATTGAACAAGAGAAGACTGGTTTACCGGAGACAAAATAAGCGTTATCTCTGCTTCTGTTCCCTCCGATGGCCCTGACACACTACTGCCTCCGCTGAGTGTGTGCGCGGACACACACAACACCGCATGTCAAGGCCGCGGATGAGTTACTCTTGTCAGTTTTAAGCACCTAAAACATTCGTATAGCAAGGAAAGAAAGACAAGAGAGTTAGAATTCTTTTTACGCGCGAGGAGAACGGACAGAGATGTTTTCCAGTTACAATCTCTAACCGCTCTGAAGAACATCTCGCCGCACTCCCTCTTTTATTGCTCTTTAGGGTGGCTACATGAGTGATTGCTGCTCTAAAGGATGGGGGAGTACATAGCAGCGACCCCTACAGCATAAAAGTGGCAAAGATAAACATGTGCCAGACGTTGTTCTCGTTTATTATCTCCAACTGCATCTCAGGGTCAGGGCAAGGTCACTGCTTCCTATGTGTCTTCTGTCTTGTAAAACAAATCTACACACACATTATTACTATATATGGTCACACAATAAGATCAGGGTAAATATGAGATAACTTGTGTACATTATTCTAACAACTCTCCCTTGATCAACAAAGTCGGCGCGGAATTGGTGTTGTTATCAGTACAAACAGCGTGAATCTTAATTGAGTGCGGTTCAGTTTGACATTCTTGTTAGTCCATTAGAGAAACATTTAATTTTATTAAAATTGAAAATTAATATTTAGAGCCTGTGGGCTACAAAATTACAGCTGTGAGGCAACTTTCTCCACAATGAATGTGATTAAAACTAAATATCGTTCCAGGCTCACCTATGAGCATCTGCAAACGTGTATGAGAATGGCCCTGACACGCTTCCAGCCCAGGTTTAAAATCCTTGCAGTTGAGCTAAAGCTCAGTTAAGAGTTGGGAAAGAGAGACTGTTAAACTGAAGCATTTTCTTTTTGAAACATATTTAAAAATAAATAAATAACTGAATAGATTATTTAATTTGTTCTCAAATTACTTTTAACTCATTGGCTGCCAGTGAGTTTCAGAGCAGCGCGCTCCATACTGCCAGCGTTTTGGAGCAGTTTGGCTGAGTTTCCAAGGCCCACAGAATATTGTGTTCTTTGACTATAGAAACAGTGAAACTACCAAAAGAAAGATTAGACTCTCTTCTTTCACCAGGAAAAGAAGGTTTGTCTTCACCAAAAAAAACGTTCAATTGTAAGCTGCTTGAAGTTGTTGGATTTCTTAAGCTGCAACATGATTTCTCCGTTTCTTCCTCTCATACAGTCCACCGCTTCGTTGGCGCACCGCATTTTTATAAAGAATGGCGCTGCTGCCATCTAGAGGATCACAACACTAAATACTCATTTTACAACACTGCACCAGACTGTTTCCTTGCAACCCCCATTAAAAAACAAAATTTCAATTGATGTCTATAAACGTCAGTGAGTTAAGATGCATAATGTTCCAAAAAAAAAAACAAAACCCAAAAACTAAACTACAGCATAAATTTGACGTTCCGGACCCCTGCTTTAGGAAATTTTCCCTAACTGGACCTCTGAATTTTAGTTGAGTATGTGTGGATTCATAGATCCACTAGATCCAGCATTTTATCTTCAGTAATATCTAATGTAGTCTTCGTCAGTCCTGGTCCCCATGATGTCTTGCCCTGTATGGCTTAGTTGCCATCATCTTGTCTTTCAGGTCTTCACAAACCTGTTAATGACCCACTAATTAGAGCAGGGAAAAATCTGAAACATACAGGGCAGTGGATGTCATGAACTCTGATCTGATATTCCTGGGTATATAAGAGCATCAGTTGGCTCACAGCTAAAAGATCCTGGGCTCAATTCCCGCCGTGGACACTGTGGGTGCTGGGGGCGTGTTCACTTCTCCACTTCATCAACCACATCAACTCCACGTCATCAGCACCCATACCCTGGGTGGGGTTGGCAAAAGGGCCTTTCTGTGTGAAGTTTGCATGTTCTCTCCATGTTCCCTTGGGCAGCTAATGTGAACTACCCTCACAAAAACATGCAGTACTCCTGGGCTTCACGGTACCTCCCCTGGCTGGCTAGGGTGCCCAAGGGGACAGGGAGGATCTGGTTGGAATAACGTGATCCTTCCACGCCGTACGTCCAGCCAGGGAAAGCCCTCTCCTCAAGTTAAGGAGACTTGAGGTCAGTGCAGGGCTCTCTCGGGGTTGGCAGACGGAGTGCAATGCCCAGGAATACAATTTGGTAGTGAACACAGGGTGGAAGTAAAGGGTTACAAAAATTGTGGGATTTAAAAAAAAAAAAAAAATCAGGGGCTCCACTTGTCACAGAGGGACGAGGTATTGCTCCAGCATCCTTGTTCAGGTGAATATTGATTTCACCAGTCACACCTTCAAACTTTTTTTTTTTTTTTACCTCTGTTCCCTTCAGCGGTCTCCCACAGCCATTCATCTGCCTCCAGATGATTGACTGAAGGCAGTTCAAACACTTTATTTAGTTCAAAATAATAAATAGACAAAGCTTAAATTGTAAAAATCCTAACCAGTTTTGCATTAATTTTTACTTTGCATAGACAGTCTTTCTTGGCACTCAGAGAGCTGTGATCCAGCTCTGGACATGTACTACTGTTGATTTAGTTCTTCAATCAGTACAGTCATACTGATGTTCACCACTAGAGGGGAGTGCTGTTTTTATTGCAGAAACAACAGCAGTAACATAAGAAAGGAAGTTGGTTTACCAGATGTAGATGGTTTTAAGACTTTAAAGACCGATTAAATGTGTTGGACTTTGCTCAGATTTAAGAAGTTGGACTCTACCCGGATATGGGTTGAGCTCTACTCAGTGAGGTAGAGAAATAAAACTGGCTTTATTTGGAGTCATGAAACAATGTTTCCACTTAAAAATACACAAACATAGCAAAATAGTCAATGGTCATTGTGTTTTGTCGTGTGTAGGTGGTGTGTCACGTCTCTGGAGATGGACAGATGGTTCTGGTTGATTCCAGCAAGCCAGGACCCTTGTTTGTTACTTTGGAAACAGTTCAAACACACCATGACACTCCAGTGCCTGCAGGATCAGGTTCATACACACCAGCTTCAGCAGTTAGAGTAGATGTTTGATAAATAGTAATATCAATTCTCAGAAGTACCAGTCTGAAGCTGGCCACAACTTTTGTCCAGACATGTTTCACCTGACCTTCACCTGGAAAATCTGATGACTAAAGCTTTCTTCTGTGTTTACCAGATGTGAACTTCCTGGCTGTCACCCAGGTAGGAGCAGGTTTTACTCCACCAGCACCATCGGTTCATCTTCAGTGTGTTGCTCATGTGAAGTTTCCTCAGAGCCAGCAGACCACGTGTTCCTTGTATGAGGGAGGTCAGACTAACATTCAGCCTCCAGCATCCTTACAGAGGTAAGAAGCTTCAGACACCACTCTGGAAGAGAGCTTTGAAAGACCATAATGAACATGCATGAAAATCACTCAACTTTTGGTGAAATTCTGCGTTTTGAATTCAAAATAGGTGAACTACGTGAATTGTGTAGATCTGATGAAAAAATATTTTTATGGATGGGACTTGGGAGTTATACAAGAAATGGCTCTATTGGGAGCGGCGCAGGGCCATAATGAGCCGCCAACGTGTGCACGTGCCTGAAGGGAGCCTTGAATTCAACAAGACATTACCGTACTGGCCCTACAGCACTGAAAGATTAGCACAAATGTGGGGGAGAATTCTGCTACCTGATTGGTTTGGGCTGACCAGAGCGCTCGTCAGCTTACTCAAGGGCAGACGACAGTTAAGACTCATTCGCCAATTTGGACATTTGTACTTGGGCGAATGCTGAGGGGACAGGCTTGAGAGGCTAAATGTAATGTTGACTGATGCAAGCTAATGTTAGCTTTTTATAGAGAGAAAATCAACTTAGTATATCTGTGTTTGCGTAATACTTGATTTGTGTGTAGCTTTGGGTACTTGTATGTGTAAAACATGATTTGTAAACCATAGAGAACATTTTGTGCATAACTTTGGTAAGTTCTGGAAAACTTGCCCGAAGTTACGCACTCAAAATGATAATTACGAATTCAGAAAGCATCCTACACACACAAATCGTTACATGTGCACGAATCACCTGATACACACACAAAAAATTACATTTACACAGAGATTAGTACAAGGGGTTGTGAGGCTCTTTTCACGCCTCAGAAGCCTCACACACATATTTTGTCTTTGAGAATCTTCAAATGTGTAGTGAATTACGTGAAGCCTGAAGTGGGAAACAATTTGATCACTTCTCACTTTTCAGACAGTTTAAAACATTACACTCATAAATAAACAAGCACAGACTACTGTGCTTTATTTATGTTCACTAAACTTTTTATTTTTTATTTTTAAATATACTAGTATTGATCCCCGTGGGGAAATTGAACCCATCTGGGCTACTAGACCCAGAGCGGTGGGCTGTCACGGTGTGGCGCCCGGGGAGCAGGCAGGGGTTTCGGGTGCCTTGCTCAGGGGCACCTCATCTATGGATGTGGACGTGGGGAAGCACTTGTTCGGGTGCTCCCCACGCCCACATCATTGGTACCGGCCGAGGATTGAACCAGCGACTCTCTGGTTGCCAGTCCAGATTCCATCATTGACACTGATTGTACAAACCTACTTCAGAATAATGAATTAAGATAATGATATTGTTGCGATCAGAATCTCCTCTTCTACTCTGCAGAACTGTTGGAGGTTCGTCTGAGTCCAGATCCAGGAGGCCCTGCCACTGCACCAGATCCCAGTGTTTGAAACTGTGAGTCTGATAACCAGAGAACCTGATAAAATGATAACCTGATAACAAGAGAACCTGAACCAAAAATCCAGATAACCAGATTCAGATATTGAGATAACCTAAGAACAAGAGAACCAGATAAAATGATAACCTGAAAACTAGATGACAAGAGAACCTGATGACCAGATATCCTAATCACCAGATATCCCGATAACATGATAACCAGGGGCCGTTTTTTCAAAAGATATCCAACAAAATTAAACCAGTCTAGTCGGATTAAACTAGAAAAATTGATTTTTCAAAACGGATTACAAGTTTTTTGATCCTGAAGATTTAGATCTGGATTTTGTAATCCAATCTAACCTTTAATATGGATTAAATGCTACAATTGGGTTTTTCAACCCTTCTAGCAGAAATCTTGAATAGTTTTGACCCCAAATAACAGGATTATTTCTATCCCACCTTGAGAGGTTGATTCAAGCAGGATAAACAGAGTTGAGGACACACTTGGTGCAGAAATTACTTAGAAATAAACCAGTTTTCCGTAAAAGTGATTTTAACCTGTTAAAATCACTTTATCCTGCCACTTTTGCTTGCCAGATCTACAATAAATAAGTTATTGATTAGCAGTAAGCGATGAAGAACAGGACCATAAATAAATCATCACAAGACTGAACACAATCTGTAGAGGTGTAGGGCTAAGGGGTAGAAATGGGATTGGGCCTTAATTACAAATCTCTATTCTTAAAAACAAAATAATCAAGGTCAGTGTAAACTTTATTAATATAATAGAAGCTGGCATTGTTATTTCTGATGAAGACTAAACACTTGTTTGATATTTTCTGTTTCATTCTAAAATTTACTCTGAAGTGGAAGAGGTAAATTTAGGTTTTTGCACACACTTTGCTGTACTGTGTTTATTTTTTTGTATTATTAAACCCTAAACAAAGTAATTGTGCATAACTTTCTTACTCTTGCAAAGACACAATAAACTCTTTTAAAAAGAGTTAATGGTTTTATTGTAAATATATTTGAGTGTAAGTGCTTTAAAATCACTTTTACAAAACATTTCTTAGTCATTTCTGTATCATGTGTCCTCAGCTCTGTTAATCCTGCTTTAATCTACCTCTCAAGGTGGGATAGTGATAATCCTGTTATTTGGGATCAAAACTATCCAAGATTTCTGATAGTAGTGAGCATTTAATCCAGATTAAAGGTTAGATTGGATTACAAAATCCAGATCTAAATCTTCAGGATCAAAAAAACTTGTAATCTGTTTTGAAAAACCCGTTTTTCTAGTATAATCCAACTAGATTGGTTTAATCTTGTTGGATACCTTTTGAAAAACTGTCCCCTGGTTATCGGTGTATCAGGATATCTGGTTATCAGGTTGTCTTGTCATCTCTTGTCGCCGTCTTGGGAAGAAACATTGGGCGGAGCCTGGCTCTTAGGCTGGAGTGCCTGTCGGGTAAGGAGGAAATGAGGAAAAGCAGGACAGAGGAGATGTACAATATACAACACCTGGTACAAAATATACAAATATCTGGTGTATGAATATATAAATATATTATATGTAAAGATATGTAATAAATAGAAATATATGGGAGTCAGTGGATTTAACTGCAGGTCAGTCATGCCGACGGGCATCCCACAGCAGCATCCAGTCCATACAACAGGTACAGGTAAATGCCAGAAGACAGAGGGCTTGGGAAGGTCCAGGAGGCAAGGAGGAGCACAACATCGCCATGACAGCATCTGAAAAAGGAGAAGAGAGAATAAAGCGAGACTACAGAAGATAGACAAATTTGAATCTATTGAATGATTCAGGACAATCTGAGACTGAGATAAGACAGGGTGAAGATGCTCCCCCCAGCAACCTAGGCCTATAGCAGCATACCTAGAAGGTGAAAGTCTTAACTCTAACTTTAAATGTAGGGAGGGAGTCTGCCTCCTGGATCAAGGTGAGGAGTTGATTCCGTAATAGAGGAGCCTGATAACTAAAGGCTCTGCCACCCTTTCTAGACCTACAGACTATTGGAACACCAAGTAAACCTGCATTCAGTTTCAGTCGTTTCACTATTCAAAAACTGATGTTTCTCAAATGTACCTTTTTGTCGAGTTGTTGTGGATGCCGTGCTTGCCTGGGCATTTATATTTTTGTCCCTCGTGGGCTTCCATAGATCGGGCTTGTGACAGCTTCTGGTGGTGTTAGTTGTCAAGTCTGCGTCCATCTCAACAGACTACAATAGGGGCCAGTTTGATCGTTTCTGAACGTTGTAATCCATGTATGTCGCGACAGGTCCAAGCCTTGAGAAATGTTCAACTTTGGAAGCATCAAGGCAGATGTCAGCTAGACAGAAAGCACTCGCCCGTAGAGAGCAGGTCTGGATGATATAATGTGGACAGCAGTAATGTCACACTGGATAACAAGCCAGCCAGCTGGTACCACTTTAGCTGCCGCTGATAGCCACCGCTGTAGTGGTGGCTATCAGCGGCAGATAATATAAAACAAAAAGACTGCAACTCCCATCAAGCAACGATCGATTGTTGCTTGATGGGAGTTACTTTCAATGGTTACTTTCTCTCGATGCTTACTGTCCCATAGAATACAGTTATTAACAGTTATCTGATCAGCATAACTAATACTCCTGTTCCTGCATAGTTCAGCAGCAGTTTTCAGTCCCTCACGGAGGATCAGAATCACAGTGTTTGATCAAAATGCCTGATTTTGTAGCAATTTTTGTATGAAAAAATGCAAAAATGGCAAATAATGGAAAAAATTGCAACATTTCTTTCATTACAGACAAAAACATGCTGTCTCAATTTCACCATAACTGGTTTGAAAATCTGGGTCAAAATTGCATATATAAAGCGCATATAAAATGTATTTTATTTCTTATTCTTTTAAAAGTGCAATTTCTTATGTTAAAAACGTGCAACTTAAAATTAAGAACAAAGTAAATTCTCTTGCAAATTGAATTTGTATATAACTATCTCACTCTTAGTAGAATATTGTTAAAGACTAAACTTATTCAGCTCTTGCTGCAATTTCTAAAAACTAATCGACTAACTGTAATGTTGTTTGGGGTTTATTTCCATGTTTAACAGAAGCTTAGATAAGATAACCAATGTCTCTTCTTTACACAAAGATCCCATTTACACACACACAAGAATATATAAATAAAATCACCAAAACTAATAGTTTGGTTGAGCTCTCAGAGATACAATAATTCTTGCATGTGTTTAATTACTTAATTTACTTACTCCATGCTGGCTATGTTTAGGGTTAAATCTAATAATATATAAGTGAAAGGTCAAACAATTGAAAACTGCTTAAATCGCCCTCAAGAAAAAATAAATAAATAAAACAGATGCCATTTCATCTGTATTTAAATCTATCAAAGACCATCCATAAACTCTCACATCTTGTTCAGTGAACACTACAACTCCAGACCCAGGTCTGAAATGATATGGGTCTTATTTTGGGGGCGGGGGTACTTGATGCAGCCCTGGCCCCAGCCTCAATCTCCAGTGGCCCCTGGGAGTTTGAGATCTCTGCTATAAAACCTATAAAACCTCCTAAAAATACAGTTTTGATCAGAACCAGAGAAGCAGGTTCTGTTTTCTCCTTTACGTTTAGCTACCAGTTTATGAAACCAATAATACTTGTCTTTCTAAAAAATATTATTAGACGTGTTTAAAAGTTTTCCACAAGTTTTTCCAAAATAATGCTCTGGGTATTCTGTGGCTGATTTTTATATTCTTAAGATCAGAGTTTAGATTTTTATCTTTTTTTAAGGATCACAGTTCAGATTTTTATTCTTTTTTTAAGGATCAGGGCTCAGATTTTTTTTTTTTTTTTTGTTTTTTTTTTAGATAAGTTATTTTTCTCCTGTTCTCTTCTTGTTGCTTGTACTGTTTTGTTCCTGTTCTGCAGGTACTGTGAGTGTTTTGCCGGGGGAGTGATGTGCAGCAACTGCGACTGCTCCAACTGCTGCAACAACTTTGATTACGAGCTGAAACGCCGCAAGGCCATCACGGTAAGAAGATGGTGAACGTTCAGGCTCATCCTCTCTGTCCAGAAACAGAGCACACTGAGCTGTTATTAGAGTGACGGATGTTTGTGGTTTCTGCAGCTACCGTCCAGCTCTGACTGATGCCAGTTACACGATCAATGGCTTTGATTGGTGTTTCAGGCAGAGATGCAGGTGCGCTGTTATTAGAGGATGTGACCTGGAAACACTTGTTCTCTGTTATTGATCTCTTGTTGGCGTCAGAGGCTGAACGTGATCTCTACCAAACCTGAACCATGGTTTCATTTCTGCAGTAAACATTTTAAAAGACAGTTTATATATATGTACATATATATATA
>JBAMYA010017332.1:0-17008 GCA_037176975.1 Arrhamphus sclerolepis | reverse complement strand
GATCTCATACTGGCAAGAAAAAAAACATCTCACACAAAAAAGTGCTAAATTTCACTGGTTCATATTTGCCAAGACGGCCTAAACTGTTGGCAAATATGAAGTCAAAGCAGCTCAGTGACAGCATCATTAGTTTTTGTATTTCTTGGCATCAGATATTTTGTGACTCACCCTCTGTTTTAGCACAAACCTACATCTAACACACTGTTAAATATAAAGAAAAACAAGTATAGATTGGGAGAGACTGACAGACAACATAATCCACAATGTTACATAATAACAGGTGATGAAATATCTGTTGTTGCAGTTAACTGTGATGTTGAATTTCATATTCTGAATCCAGATTCTGCCTCAAATATGAATGAAAGGAAGGATTTGACTTGTGGAAATCCTTTGGTGTTGATATGTTGAAAACATGCACGTCAAATAGGCCTTTTCCACCAGCACCTACTCAGCTTGATTCTACTCTTTTATTAACAATTTTTCAATCGTGAGTATGATCGAGTAGAGGTGAGCTGTGTGAAAACTGTGATAGAAAAGCACCATAACTGCCAATAGGAGTTGTGTGCATGCCCCCAGGTTAAGGGTCCAGCTATTCTTTATTTTCTCACACAGCTATGTTGTCGCATTTGCCGCTAGCTCCTGGACTTGGTCATAAAACAAGGGGAAAAAAAAAGGGATTTCTTTTATTATTATTTCAAAATCTCAAATTTCACAAAATTTGCATTCTTTATCATAAAATTGAGGCTTTTGTGATAAAGTCCTAAGTTTTTCTCATATAAATAATATAAATTTCAAAGGCTATTTTTTGATAATAGTGAAATAGTGACTTTCCCAAAAGAGCATATTTTCTTTCGTACAAATGCAAATTCTTTTCATAAAAGCTCAAATTTCACAAAAATTGTGACCATCATAAAATCGAGAGATGTCTGCACTAACCTTTAAACAAATTAACAAATTTAAAATAAAATGTTAACTTTATTGTAAAACAAACAAACAAACAAAAAAGCTCAACTTTGCTAGACTTAAAAATTCAGCCAAATCTGCATGTTTTCAGGAGGAGCCTTCATCATTGTCATCCGTAAGTAATTACAGGCTTGTGGGGTTATGTTGGGCGCAAAGCTACTCTAGAGGTACCAGAGATTGAAACTGGTGGCTGAAAACGAGCATTAGAGGACCAATCAGAGTAAAATCTCAAAAAACATTGCAGAGAGACTGAGACTGATATTGGATTTCTTGCATCCAAACAGACCCCTCTAAAAACTAACTACTATATATATCACATGTTGAACTGTCTTCTGTCACATCTAACCCGATGGGGAGGGTTAAGAGCCAGACCTGCCAAGCCCTGCTTAGCCACTCTTTCATCAATCCGAGCTCATAATGGAGGTCTCGGCACTATTGTACCTCTAGGGCAAAAACCCATTTGCTGGAAGTTTCAGACCTGGATCTCTTGCTCCAGCTCCCCTCTTTGGTTTTCAAGCTTTGCTGGGCTGTGCAGATTGTTGTGTCTGGAGCCTGTGGAGCATACAGTGAAAGCGCTGACCGCAGCCCATGGAGGCCAGAGTCAGATTCAGGGCCCCTTTTCTCTTTATCAATAATCTGCTTCACACATGCTCATGCCCCCTTCCCTTTCTGGCCGGAGCCTGCTTTCATTGTGTTTGGTCATGGCCTCAGGTTTCATTAATTATTAATGACCCAGAGGGTGGCTGGCCTCTTGTGGCTCTCAAGGTCCTTGACCCGGCTGCTTGACCAGACCTCAGTTCTTTGTTGTTTTTTCAGCTTCAGTGGATGATGACCTTTTTACTGGAGCCACAAGATGGGGGGAGTACAGGTGGAGTGGAGTGATCACCACAACTTGGTGAGAATGGTCTTTTACATTGTGTTAAAGTGACAAAAAATAGATCTTCCTGCCTAAAAAGAGAAGCTTGGACGTAATAATGCCACAATCATGGTCTCCTTCTACCTCCCTGGGTCAGGAGGTCATTATTTGTGGTTTGTGTGAAACTCCTGCAAGCTTTGAAGATGAGAACAATGGTTGTGTAATAAATCAGGGAAGTTTTTTTTTTTTTTCTTTTCCTTTCTAGTGACTTCGTTGAAACGGAGAGGGCCTAATAAAAAAGAAAGGCGAGGAACACAGAGAAGCCAACTAACTGACAAGCATGCAGCAGCAAATTTGAGTTAAATCAAATATCCTTGAGGACTGTGGCCACAGTTTTTTGAGACAATGCTTAAGTCAAACCGCAGGGAAATGTGGAAGAAAGCGAAAGCTGGCGTGAATATTGGACGCTTTGATGCCAAACGCACAGCTGGGCAGCACTGACGCCAGCTGCCCTGCACTAAATTACTTAAGGAGGGGAAAAAATAGTTCAAACTGAAGAAGAAATGACAGTTTGTGACTGAATCTAATCAAGCATTGGATGAAGATACTGACACGTAGGACAGCAAATGAAAAAGAAAAGAGAAGAAAAATGTCTTCTTGAAAGACAACACTATGCTATGTGGTCCTCACATGTAATGACACCTTTACCATGTCCACCTTTCCCTGGGAATTCTGTTTAAAATATGATACATCCAAACACCTGTTTGCACTTTTCAAAGAGAGCAGCCAGCGCTGAGCACATATGAAAAACATGGGACTGAGCCAAAAACCCCTCTGACTTCTGTACGACTGGAGCACACGGAGACGTCATCGCTGCACAGACTGTGCCACGCTGATCAAAAAACAGCCCCGGGCCGATTATTTTCAGAGCAAGCAAACAGGACTTTGGCGTGTTTGTTGAAGCGGAGCAGGACGTTGGGATGAAGAGCTGAGGAGGCCTCAGAGGCATTCCTCTGCAAAAGGTATTGCTGCAGATCAGGGCAATGAAGCTGGACAGTGAAATGGCTGTTTAGACAAGCTTTGTTTGAAGCTTTGCTCCTGTTTTTCTTGGGTGTTTAATGACGTGGAGGCAGAGCTTTGGAGGACATCCCACTCCTCTGTGCCTACAGGTTTCATGAGTGGGTGAAGACTTCCAGAAGGTCTGATAAAGACCTAAATCCTATGAAGACTCTTCTTCTGATTTAACCCTTTATGACCCATTACAGGACCAGTCCATCAGATCATATCTGGATGATTTATTTTCTTATACATCAATGTAAACCCTTAGATCCCAAATGTCTGCAATAAGTCGTAACAGACACATTTCTAAATAAAAAAACAGTAAATAAATAAATGAATTTAAATATAAAACTATTTTTCATAAACACAGAAATGCCATAGCTGTAAAAAAATGTGTACACTGTAAACTTGCAGAAAGTTCTTTTATAATCACAGGTGTTATATTTTGACTGTACTAATTAGTTTTTAGTTAGTTCCTCAGCATCACCGTGGTCCACTATGGCTTGAAGGTAGAAAACAAAATAATATAAATGATCTGTATCTTGTCTCGGCCCATATGCATCGTATTGCGACTTGTGCTGCCACATGGAGGATAAAAAATACTCTGCTCTAAAGTTAGCATTGTTATAGTGATGTTTCTGTGCTTTCAAAAGAAAATAAACAAAATCAAGAGAGAGAGATGTCTTAATTACAGACTCCAACGTCGAAATTTGACATAAAAACATATAATACAAAGACAAGACATACAGTGTGACAGGTGTAAAATCACCTCCTATTGAAAATGTACTAGCGCAAGTTCATTAAGAAAAGAAAAAAAGAAAAAGAATTACATTAAGAAAAGTACAATATTAAAAACAAAAGTGAATGTTATTTTGCCCCTCCTACAATAGGCACATGTACCAGTGTTTCCATATATAGGATTGATATCTGACAGAACTGCACCCAGGATTGGTCAGCTCCATAATGAGATTATTCTGGGACCCCTGCAACCTGCCTATGAACTTATACATCCGTCCTCTCAGGGTGGCCTGAAAGGTGGTTACCCTTAATTCACAAAACAGCTTGCTGGCACTACTACCCCTGGGCTTCTTAAGCAGGGCTTCTTTTATTTCATGAAAATTGTGAATTCACAAAATATGCCAGAACACTGTTAAGCAGTATTTGGTGTGAGGGTGGTACTTTTGTCCATTGTGATGAATACCAGGATATCGTTGAACTGATGTTGAGTTGTACTTTAAACACGCATATTATTTGTCCTAAAAAGATGGTTGTTGTCGCTCCTCTTGACAAAATGCATTTTTGGGCCTGGGTGCAGCTGAAAGATGCAGGGCAGGCTTGGCCGCAACGTTGTAAAAAATGTTATAGCTCAGCAGTGTGGAAGCTCACATTGTTATTGCTGCATTGCTGCATGTTATGGATGCGGATGTGGATGGTTCTGGAGGGTCCACATCACTGCCTCTGGATCGTAAAGCTGCTGCTATCATGCAGTTATAAATTCTTGCATGGAATGTGGTTGATGCAGGCGGATACTTCCACACTTCCATAAAAGTCAAAGACTCCAGCTTACAGTTAGAGTGAAAATGAGCAGCAGCAAGAGTTTACGGTCCCTGATGTTTGTTTCAAACTGATATTCATTTATAATAAATGTCTTGTGTCCCGTCGTCAGATCTGTAAACATTGCCACACGGCAGCTGTTTCAGTAAATCTTGCAAAACAAGAACTACCCTCTCTTTTTCATCATCGAAAATAATAATTTAGCAAAGCCTCTGTTATTATCAGTTTTAATGTAAAACAGTCTCAAAAATTTGTAGTCAGAGAGCAACATGTTAAAATGTAAGTGCTTTTCATGTGTTTGCCTATTAGAAGAAACCGCCATTATCATTCTTTTTTTCATTTAAAAAAAAAAAATAATAATAAAGGGTTCTTTGGATATTAACAAAAGTACAAATTAGACCAGACCAGCACAAATGATAAGTAACCCATAAGAACGCTGCACATCCTGATGAAACAACAGTGTCTTCAGTTTTAGATGCAATGAAGACCAGTGCATGACATCATTACTGCCTGGCGCAATAACCCTTTACAGAGTAACAAAGTTACGTTAATTGTTCTCATTATCATTATCCATCTTGAATTGTTTATACGGTAACAATATAATTTCCCTTTGTGGATTAATAAAATAATATTGGATTAGATTAAAAAAGCAGACATTTATGACTCTTGTGAAGCTAAGCAGAGCACAACGTCAAAACCGTGAGTGTACGTCTGTCATCAGACGTGCTTCATGAAAAACTCCCAGCCTCCCCATTGTTTACCAGAAACCATTTACTGGAAACCATCTTCCACTGAAGTGGCTCAGATTCTCAGTGTTATTCCTGCTAACATTGACCCGTGGCAGTCCTGAGCTCCAGCTCTAGCTTTAAATCCGCTGCCTTTCCCTTTTCTAAGAAGACGTATCTGGTGTAAACATTGTTTCTGACAGCAGGCTTGGCTGACGTGCTAACAATTCAGTATCCAAGTCCATTCAAATCTCATCTTAGCAGCTATGCTGTAGCTCCTTATTCATTATAAGTATTTATTAAAGTGAAGACGTCTTTAATGAGGAATTGGTTCTGAAGAATTGTGTTTCATTTTGAATACAGGGAATTAAACTTTTGACTTCTCATGCCTGATGTTGGGGAATAAAATGGTCTTATTTGAATCTCCAGGGGACTGCTGGCTGCTGGCAGCTATCGCCTCGCTAACCCTCAATGACAACCTCCTCCACAGAGTGGTTCCTCACGGACAGAGCTTCCATCAGGGATATGCCGGCATCTTTCACTTTCAGGTAACATCTTCTCTTCCTGCTTTGATATGCTCGAGCCTTCTCATTATTCTACGTTGCGCTATATTTCAGATTCACCTTGAAATTGATGTAAAGCGGAAAAATAGCAGGTACATTTGATAATTTATGAACGAAAATGCAGCATTCAGCATGTTTGGTATGACTTATGCAATTGAGCTCTGCTGCTTCTCGCAGCGAACTTCATTTTGTGCTTAATTGAATTCATTCCTCATGATTAAGAAGAGACAAGGTCTCACTAATGATGATGTATGAAAACCAAACCATCACCAAACAAACTTTTGTAGTGTGCAAAGAAATGCAAAATCTCCTTTTTTTTTTATTTAACAAAGAAAGAAGGAAACTGTGATGCCTCATTAATGCCAGCGCTAGAGCCAGAGATGGCAGCATCCTTCTCCTTGGATGTTTTTGTGACATCATCAGGGAGACTGGACGGATTAGGAGAAAGACTGAATCAGAAAAACGTCAATTCTGAGTGCAAACACTTCGCAGAATATTCATGATCTCATGCTAGGCTGAAGATTTACATATGAGCACCTTGTTCTGGAGCTTAATTCTGAGAAAGCATAGGAGTGGTTTCAGATATTTAAAGTCTTAAAGCCCTAGAAGGACCTGGCTCTAGCACGGATTTGAATCGCTCTCCATTCAAGAACAATGAGTTTCAAGGAAGAGGTGTGCCATGGGTGTACGCTCATTTCCATGAAGATTTTAAGGCTTCCTAAGATGCTTTGACCAAGACCTTGAACACAAAACACAAGGTAAACAGGTTTGCTTCGTCATTGTGGGCTGCTCGTAGACTGATGAATGGTGAAGTCAGAAAAACTGCAAAAACTAGAAATGCTGTGCATTTCTTTTTCTTTTAAAAAAGCACCGCCTTTCTGCAAATGAGGATCAAGTCACAACAAGCTGACATGTTTTCTTGCCCACTTGTAGACAGATTGGATAGCTTGTTTTTTCAGCTCACGCCTTCATGTTATCATTGAATTGTGATGCATCCTGTTTTTTGTTTTTCGTCTGATAACAAAGATACTATAATGTGAAATTATGACATCGCTTAATCCTTTCCAATGTGTTGAGTCTGATAGCCAGGAACTGCATTTGGGTTTTTTTCCACTCTTTTTTCACTTTTTTTTTTTTTTTTAAAGTCATTTTAATTACCTTAACCTCATAAAGCCACACCCAGTGAAGTTATGATGAGCATAACCAGACTGAGCTGAGTCACTGTAGCGTTGCCTTGAGAAGTAAAAATATGTGTAAAGACAAAAACCTTGTCAGCAGTTGCATAGTCATGCCCACTCTTCATCACATGTAGATCAGCATCTCATCTTCTGTCAGAAGGACCAGTCCTGCTGCTTTGAGGTAGAAATGCAAAAATGTTTTCCCACCGTTCTTCCGGGCCTACACCCTTATCGGCCTTATCAGCTGAACTTTGCTTGGTTTAGATCACCAAATACACCTCAGCGTAGGCGTTGATGATCATAAACCCTCTCATTTGAACAGTGAACAGTCCAAAACTCGAGTCACAGCCGTGGTTTATGGGATGAGGCAGTATGAAGAAGATGGATGGATGGATGGCAGTATGAACACGGTACCTTATCAAAGGAATGAAAGAAGCTCTGATTACCTTTTTCAGAGCCGCTTTAGTCCTTCTTCTGCACATTCCTTTGTTACAGTTCCTTCATTATTTGCCTTATCCTGCACATTTTATTACAAATGCTCATAATAAACTGTAAATAGAGAGTGGATGTGGATATTATTACATCACCTGTTTTGTCCTTTTGTGTGGAACCATATTTGAATGAGAGGACAAGGTGCTGGTCCCGTTTTCCTATTTTGCTTAGCTGAGAAAGAACATTTGTGATTCATGTTAACCCTCAATAAAGTATCAGGGACTATTTACTCCACAGGCTTTGAATGGGGTGATGTCAAACGTTGCAGAACTGAATTGTGGGTTCTGTGCGTCGCGTTGATAGCCTTTCCTCCGGTTGGGAACGCATGTGTCGGCTAGTCTCATTGCAACCATGCAGCTAGAGCTTCCCAAAGTCTCTTTCTTACAGTTGAACCATGAATGCTGACCTCAACTGAAGCAGGTGAGGCCTGCGGTGTTTTAGATGTTGTTCTGGGTTCTTTTGTGACCTCCTGGATGAACCGTCGACGTGCTCTTGGAGTTCTTCTGCCAGCTGACTCTTGGGCCTCCTGAGTCCGAAAGCCTTTTGAAACAGTTTACAGGCTGATACATGACTTTGTTTCTTTTAATCGGTGCATGAAGTGTTGCTTTTCTTTTTTCTTTTTTAGCCTGCTTCAAGTTGTCACACAGGTTCAGTGATTTGCTGATTCTGCAGGTTGGCAGCCATCAGGCCTGGTGTTGATAGGGAAATTAAACTCAGCTTTACAAAAAAAAGTGGTTAATCATAGTTAGTTTATGATTTAAGTGGGGGAATTACTTTTACACAAGGTTGGTTTGGGCATCTTTTTTTCTCTTAATAAATGAAACCATCATTTAAAAAACTGCTTTTTGTTTTTATTCAGGTTATCTTTGATTTTTTTTTTGATGATCTGAAGCATGCAAGTGTGAAAAAAAAAAACAGATGAGATTTTATGGGGGGAGCAAATATTTTTCACAGCGTTGCGTATGGAATCTGAAGAGTAATTGCTTTTAAAAACAACGAGAGGAAAAGTACAAAAGAGTTCAGAGATTATGTCAGCTGACGTTCAGAGTTTTGGTGGAAGTAAAGATGGAGGAGGCTGCCTTTTATGCTGAGCTGGGTCAGTGATGAAAAAATAATCTGCAAATTTGAACGGCTCACTGACTGACATATTTTTAGACCCTTGCAGCCCCAAACAGAGGGACCCAGATCGTAGAACTTATACGTGAGCGCATCTGATAGCCGATACTGGTAAAATCTAAGGTTACTGGTGTCAATGGTAAATAAATATGCCCTTATTCCACAGCACAGTGGAATAAGAAAGGAGACTTATTTGAAGTCTATTTTTAATATTTTGATCTATTATCTCTTAACGATGTCAGAAAGAGGTGTGTGGGAGTGCGTCTGTTTTGTGATCTAATTATTACCACCTGAGTGTTTGTTGTTGTTAAACAAGCGTGTCTGACAGAGTTCCTGTAATACAACCGTAGAACCATTTTATTTGTGAACAATGTAATAAAACAGCAAGAACAGACTCTAAACTCAGTGCACACTAAATCTGAATTTCTAAAATGAATTTTTCTCCCTGTTAACTGGTCCATCGTAGTCACTCGTCAAATGTCCGACTTCTGTGAATGACAGTTCTCTGTCATCTCAGGCTGCGGTGGGACTTGACTGTTATTCCTGATGCAGTGAGCGCGTTGCCAACTATGATATGTGCTTGACATATGAGCTGACTCATGTTCTTGCACCGCCACCACTCAGGCAATGCATATCATTTTAAATTTAGGGTCTCTAGGTCTTCTGGGAGAGGTGATTGTTATGCTTTTGGCCAATCAGCTTTTTTCTGTTAATGCAGTAGAACAATGAAACTCAATCCCAGTTTATATTAAGAGACTGTACAAGTTTCAGCCAGTTTAAAATAACCTTGAAAGGATGGCTGAAGGCTAATCAAAGATGTGATCATTGATCCCTTACAGAACTGTACGTGTTATTCTGTGTGACGTGTGTTTTCATGTCTTATGTGTTGTTATCTGCGTACTGTTGTTCTCACCTGTATTGATTGTAGTTGGTGTCTAGTCTCAGTATGATGTTGCTGCTTCTTTTTTTTTTTTAAGCATGTATTTAGTTGTAGAAGCAACAATAGTACGTATTGTCCATATTGTTTTATTGTTGTTTACTTTTTAGTCTTCTGCTCAGCGACCACAGATGCAAATTAGCTGTACAGCTAACTCTGGCATAGATCTTGTTCTGTGCATGGCCCCCGTTAAATAAACTAAGCTAAACTATGTCAGCAGACCACACGAAAGTCGCATCCTGCATGCATGGGAGTCAAAGATATAACCCAAACGCAGATCAAATATCCACCACGGAGCCCTCAAATTTCAGATTTACTGCTCAGTCATGGCTGCAGAGTCACACTGATCAACTAAACTAAATCTAGCTCTGCATTATTTATAAAAATGCACACTGAATGCACACATCGACTAATGAGGTCTAATTGAGCCATCAGCCCTGAGGACTAACATTTGAGCAGTGTTGGCAAGTGTCCACTTTTCTAAAGTGTCTTCCAAGAAGAGAGACCATGAAGCCCCTTCAGCTCTGGCCTGCTGCACCAACTCGTCTGACACTGAAGGATCAATAAATGCCATCACATAGACACATGCAGGCTCCATTTTACACAAATCTGCTCAGACTAGTGCAGTGATTTTATCCTTTAAAATAGTGGAAATGATGCCTCAGTTTGCCCTAAAAGACGTTTAATTGCGTGCATGGCTTGTAAGTGCATATTTCTGGTATCTGCTTAGCAAAGAATTGCCCTGATGTCATCACTGTCTTTCCTACTTGCATGATTTTTAAGTTTCATCCTCTTTTGGTGTTGTTGCTGCCAGTCTAAGAATATTTGGCTCATCTTTGCCTTTGTGTGTTTTTAAGTCTGCCTTTGTAAGAGTTTGGATCCTTTAAGCCTTTAGTTAAATTAAGTAGACCTGAATGAGTCATCCCAAAATGTCATTATGTGCCAGCTGTGGGGGCTGTAATCCAGTTAAGAAGCAGAAAGGAGAAGATAGAGTCGATGTGCATGAGAACAGCATCCAGAAACAACTGGAACTGAGGCCCAATCTTGATATGATGTTACAGGAGAGGCTCATATTTTTCCACAAGGAGGCCTGACAAGTTTGTTGAACTGTAATAAGGATTTTTTTGGGTGATGCGTGCGTTTCAGCGGCTTGTTGTGACACAGCTCCTCCCAGAGGTGAACAGATTGAAGGATCCCTGCTGTACATTAAGCCATCATGACCAAAGGCACCTTTTAAAAGAAGTGCTTTTTAAACTTGAGTGGTTTTCTGGAACACTTAAAGCTCTCAACTAAGTTATTTTTCTGCATCTAATGAAGCTAGAAACATAAGTCAGCAGGCTGTAAAATGTATGAAAGTGAAATCATTTGTTCAATAATCGTGTGGAGATGACTACCGGCAGCAGTTGGCTCGTACCTCTGTTGCTGAATTGATATGAATTGTCTATAATTTTGGTTAATTGAACTGAAAGACTTTTTTTTTAAACTTAGAGAAGCAAGTGAGACTGCAGTTTTTCTGCATTTTAAATAAGTTATATAAGTTTGTGCATACACACTAGATGCATCAGGTCATAACGGGTTAAGACAGAGATGGTACAATGTACAATGAATGTTCTGTAAATACAAACAGATGTCAGGAAGTTGTTCCAGGGTGCAACCAGATCTTGCACACTGCCTTTTCTTTGCCAAAAACCAATCTTGCAACAGCGTTTATCCTCTCCTGCTCTTTTGCAAATGTAATTGCATTGACAAAGAATTTTTTTTTCATAGCACTGTATCACTAAAATGCAGCCTCAAGGTTTCTGTAGCAGCCTGAAAACAAACCTTTATGAGGCTCCAGGGGCCTCTGAAGCTGTGTCATGTCTACATAATGTCATTTGCACCCTGGTAGCACAATGTCGAGCACGCTCACACATGTATGATGCGTTACAGATGGGCTCATTTCTGCACTGCAGCTGTTGTTGAGCGAGTTGCGAGTTCTGATCTTATATGTCACTTACATGTCGGCACTTTGTTGCCCAGTGGCTGCTTTCATACTGCTTTTCAGTGTGTTGGTGTGTACTGCCCCCTGCTGGACATCAAGAAAAAAGAAGCACATCTTTCAGAACTGGACGCACTAGGAGCTAAAATGTATTAAAAAAGAAAAACTAATCATGAAACCTGATGGTTTTCTGGAAAACTGTCCACAAAAATGTATTTATTGTTCAGCCTTTGAAGAAACACGAGACACAAAGTAAAAACTTCTACTGTAAATGAGTGTTAACAAATGTGAAGGGAAAAGCAAACTTGTGTTTCTTCCAAATGATGATGTGAATCTTCTATTGTATCAGGGTTTGAAGGTTGAGGCCTGCAGATGTGCACCAAGGCATCATGAGCTGATGTTTTAATCTGAACTAAAATCACATAAGAGATACCACCTGCTGCACAGTCGTGGCCTCGTCTGAGTCCCTCCACTTAGACTGATGAAAGTATCGTAGGAGACTTGTAGAGAAGTTATCTGGACGGACGGTTGAATGTCTTTAAGAACAAAGCAAAGATCCAGTTGCCTTGATTCAAGTCTTTGAGGATTGTTTCTTTACTATTAAATCAGCAGTGTGAACTGGAGGGAGAAGCAGTAAGTTAAAAGACCGATTAAAAAGCAGTTAGACAAGTTATTTTATGTGTTTAATATTTAGTGTGAATGTCTTTTATGTATAATTGCTCCTGGAACTGTGTTTCAGCTCTTGTGTCTTGGCCAAGATGCTCTTGAAAAAGAGATTATATATTTCAGTGTTCTTTTCCTGGTTAAATAGATGTTTGATTGATTGATTGATTGACATCCTATTCACCTATAACTGAAGCTTAAATAACTAAGATCTGAATCTTAAATCCCATTTGTGTACTATTATTGTTATTATTGTGGTTGTTATTTATTTTTGCCCAAAATGATCACCTACAAATCAGTGTTTGGTAAAATTTTCTTCTTTAGATAAATTTCCTGCTTAACCGGACTGCAAAAACGTGTCAAGTTTAAATTAAATTTGGGGAACGAGAAAAACAGAAGGAAGAAAAAACTAAACATTGTAAAGATTTTTAAAAAAAAAGCTCCTTGATGTTTTGTCTCTAGATTAACTCATCATACAGGTTTTTTTCATGAATGAAGGACAAATAAATGTAATTTGCACTTTGCAAGGGAAGGTAGGAAGAGGTGAGTACTCATCCTGCAGCATAGTGAGTTTATGATTCCTTCTTTCATCCCTCTCTCACTTTGTCTGTTTCTGTGTAATCTAAAGCACTGTTTGTTTTGCAATGTGAAAATGGGAATGGCCGCATGGAGGTCTATTAAAGCCCATTTAAAAGATTTGGCTCATTGTGTGCTGTCTTTCATGCAGTTCTGGCAGTTTGGAGAGTGGGTGGAGGTGGTGATTGATGATCGGTTGCCAGTGAAGGATGGAAAGCTGCTGTTTGTCCACTCAGCAGAGGGAACGGAGTTCTGGAGTGCTCTGCTGGAAAAAGCTTATGCCAAGTAAGAAACAGAAAGTTGAGACTTTTTTTGCAGTTTTTTATGCTTTTGAAGATCTCAAGCCTTTTAATAAAACAGTAACAACTCTTTCTTTAGTAGATGTGTAAGGCAGACATGCTGGTTTTCAGACCACTGAATAATATCACTTCACAAAAAGAGGAGTAACAGCGTTTCTCTTTTTTCCAAGAAGGAGCTCTTTGAGCTTCTTAAAGTCTTAGTCCAAAAAAAGCATACAAGCCAAACACTAAGACTATGCTGCTCTAATGTGACACCCAGTTGCTGGACCTCAAGAACAGGCAGGCTTTTTAGTTTATAGTTTGTGCAACAAAAGTTGAGATATTTTGAGAATATGCACCAAAGAGCTTTCCATTTGCATGTGCAAATCTTTAAATAAAACTGAAAAACCTAATTTAAATGGAGGTAGAACTTGAAATGATCGATCGTATATTTTGCAGCTCCCTGCTAAAAGGGTTTCTGGTTTAAATCAGAGAACTGTATTTAGAAGATTCCAGTTCTGGAGCACGACTGACAAACACTTGAAGCTTAACTCATGGAAGAGTGCAGCTGCTCCTGTGGACAGCTTTAGTCTCAGCTGTGTCAGTGAATAACGGCATTGTTCACACTAAAACGTGCCTGCCAAGTCATGAGCGTGATGTAAACAAGACCTGTGCTTCCTTTCTATAAACATTTGTAGCCACGTAGTCATATATGGTGATCCTACGCGTTGTGAAGTAGCTGTGTGAGTAATTTAAGTTGAAAGACTTTTTTGCTTGATAGATTTTAGGTCTTTTAACATTGTTATGCAGTGTTCCCATAATTGCTGTGGCACATCTCCATTGATGAAACCCCTCGTGCATCTTGTTCAACCTCGTTACGTCCCAGGTTGAATGGCTGTTACGAGGCTCTCTCCGGTGGGAGCACGTCGGAGGGCTTTGAAGACTTCACAGGCGGGGTGACAGAGATGTACGAACTGAGAAAAGCTCCCTCAGACCTTTACAGCATCATCGGTAGAGCCATCGAGAGAGGATCCCTGCTTGGCTGTTCCATCGACGTCAGTATTGCAATGTTCATTCTTCACCCGAGCAAAAGGAAATAAGAAATTAACACAAACTGTTGAGTTTAAAGAGTCTTTAAAGCTCTTTCTTTTGTCATGACAAACTGAACACATGAGTTCACTAGTTTCAAGATGAAAAATGGAAGGAGAGTTTAATGCTGCAATGCATCACAGAAGAATGAGGAAGTGTCTTCAGCTGTTCTCCTCAGCTCCCACGTGCAGCAGCTGATGCAACACAGTGACTGATATGCCTCCTGAAACGCTTCGCTGCCATCAAAGCCCTTTATTGTGCGCAACCCAGCTACGTAATAGCTGACGGCTGCTGTAGGAATAAATTATGGGAAATTGAATTTGGACAGAAACCAGGACAAGGCAGAGAAGATTGTGACATAGGAGCTGGCAGGAGTTCAGTGTGTCAGGGGTATTTAACGGACTTAATAAAACATTTGCAGACGGGGAGCAATGAACTCTGCTGTGGTGAAGGACAGGCTCTGTAATCAAAGTGCCCCCCTGTGCTTCTCAGTTTGGGTTCAAAGAACTGCCAGTCTGGCAGAACTGGTTTCAAACAAGATCAGTGTTGAGATGAGCAGAATCTTTTCTCTCTCAAATGATAGAGAATCGTTTTGAAAAGAGGCAGCGTGGCTGTGGAGCGGGCGGTGTAGGTGTGTTTCCTTCCAGCCGCCCCGTCACATGCAAAAATGGCCTTGCACAAGACACTGAACCCACATTGCCCCATCTCCACAGCTTCTCACAGGTCCCAGTCCTGGATAAAGGGGGAGGGCTGAGTCCAACATAATGTTCCACATAGGTATTTGGCAGGTTTCTATGATCCACTCTGATAACACCTATAAACAGGGAAAAAAGCCATAAACAACTTTTAGAGTCTGCAGAGTACAAACTTTGGTAAACACTTGGCTGCATCTACACACACACATGCACAGACACACACACACACTGCTTATTTTATCTAAAAACACCTGTGTTACAGTTACAGAAAACAATCTTGGCATTGATCTCAGTTATGGACGTCTCACTGTGCAGACGATGATGAATCAGCATGTCGGTGCCTCATTTTCAGATCACCAGCTCCTTCGACATGGAGGCAGTCACGTTCAAGAAACTGGTGAAGGGACACGCCTACTCCGTGACAGCGGTGGACGAGGTTAGCTGGGACGCAAAAGCACACGGGACCTGTTTCAATTCCAATTCCATTGATTGACGTGTCATTTAAGACTTTAACGTATTTAAAGTCTATTTAAAAAAATGCTATTTATAGTTTTTGCTTGTTTTTCCTTCCCATCAGTGAGATCAGAAGACGGTAACTTTTTTTTTTTTTTTTTATTTGCATGATGCTCCTGGCTATAACAGCAGAGCATGTTTAAACAGATCTAACAGTTTCCATCAACCTGCATAAAGAAACCGCAGGGTTCGGCTCACTTCTTTGACACACCTTCTCATTTACGTGCAGTGAAACTGTGTCGAAACATCGAAAAGTGTTGTTTCTCACGTTATATGTGAGCAGAAAATGAGCAGGTCCATAAAATGGGTGGAACAAACAGAAGATAAAGTATCTTTTCAGGTGGTCTAATATAATCTAGACTGTGATATTCACCCAAGTCTGAAATATTTCTTTTAAGCTTAACTTCAGCTGCTTTGAACAACTGTAAAAGTTGACTCTCCTCCAGGTGAGCTGAGCTCTTTATCAAAGTTAGAGGGAAACATGCAAATAAAAGGGATGCACACATGGAACATAGTAAAAAAACAAACAAACTGAGTTGAAACAGAAAGTACTTTATTATACCAGAGAGAAAATTAAGACAGTTGCATGAAATGATATTTAAATACAACTCAAGCTCCTCTGACGCTTCATTTCTGACTGATTTCATGCACATGCAGGATCAGAAAATCCAGGTACAAAGTTGTTGTTTTGTTTTTGTTTTTTACCTTTAGGTGGTGTACAGAGGAAATCCGACAAAACTGGTCCGTGTCCGGAACCCATGGGGGGAAGTGGAATGGACCGGCTCCTGGAGTGATAAGTAAGATTTTCACACTGATGCCCAGAACTGGGAACTCAGATTAAAGTGTTTTCTATTGAGGTTGATTGAATTTAAAAGTGGTGTTAAGGAGGCTGTGATTGATGGTTCTTTAAACAATTCATTTGGTTTATAAAAAAAAAAAGAAAATCTTGAGAAAAATCTAATCACAGTTGGAGGATGATAAAATTATGCATTTATGGCCTGTGAAATTGACTCCCAGTATCACCAGTGTTACTCTGTCACATCAGAATGAAAGAGACCCTGATGTGGGAAGACGTTTCGCTCACAAACGTGCAGAAGAATCAGATGGAAAAACAGGCGGGATTACATCATATCATGTCACTTGTTGCGTAACTAAAATCGTAAACGTTACCCTCTGCTGGAAGTGATGTATCACAGTTCGACTGAACACCGCTGGAAGTGTTAAGAAAATATTAATTTACACTCCAGATGGTTTGGATCTTTGGACACATTGTGTTAGGTTCAGTTTGGAGGAAAATAAATCTCTCACTTGAAGCTGGGGCGCAGTTTTCATCAAGCTTGTTTTCTGCATTAAGCCTCTGGCATCTTCTCCAGGTGGAAAACCAGAAATAGGGTCTTGTGGGGTCAAAAGGTCACATGGAGACATTCTGCAGGCGTTAGATATTTTTGTCTACCTGTGAACTTCGCTGACGGGTGACCTCTGCTTGAGTTCAGACTATTTTCACTGCTGTACACCACTGGGTTGCACTTTTTTTTTCTTTTTTTTTTAGTTGTGTAAGCATAGAAATTTTTACTGCCAAGGCTTCAGTGCAGCATAGCATATCAGATTGAGACTGATAAAAATGTGCCCTTATTGATATCCAAACAGGTCAGGAATTTCACTTTAAAAAAAAAAAAAAAAAAAAAAAAGCGAACAAAATTTCCCCCCAACTTGTCTTTACCCACCTGGCTTTAATTTTAAGCCCCCAGGTAAGGTGGGCTCAAAACCCAAAAA
>JBAMYA010017321.1:0-17013 GCA_037176975.1 Arrhamphus sclerolepis | reverse complement strand
ACTACAATGACCACACCATCCTCTGAAACATCCACTCCTCCTCCTCTAACGTCGCCCACCCCACTACCACCCACCACTGCCATGACAACTATCCCCACCTCCACTGTACCTGAAACCACATCAAGTCGCCCAAATAGAAACATCACGTCTAATAAGAGTGACTTTCCTTTGACCTTAGTGACACAAACATCATCCTCCTCGTACTCATCAGGTCTTCCTGGCTGCAGGGATGGTCTTTATTCTTTATTTCTATGGACAGAACTGTAAAGCATATGCAACAAAACTGGGTGTCTTTTTTCTCGCCTGCTTTTACAGACCAACGTGGTCTGTGCAGCCGGTCCCAGCTGGACTCAGCTTCAACGATACACCCCACACATGTGCTCCAGAGAGAAAAATGCTAATTTCTTAGCAGATGAAACATCTATTTCTTCTTTTTTAAGCCCATCTGAGCCCCAGAGCTCTTCACCCCAACCCTTCATCAGGACAACATTTATATTAATATAAATGTTAAGAAAATGTTAAAATAAGAAATAAAATTTCACTTCTGGGTGTAAATTATGGACCAATCAAAGTAATCAGGTTTAAAAAAAAGAATTAAATTGTAAAATTATCAGTGACTATCATGTAAATTATGTGTAAATATGAATAGATATTTATGCGTGCATATATATATGTAACCAATTCCTTTTTTTGTTATGTATTTTAGCTATTTATTATGTTTTTTTTTTTGTTTTACAGATTGTCTTTTAAGTTGACCAAAACTAAAAGCTATTAACAATTAGGCTACGTAAATGCAAAAATAAAAGAAGACATATTCTTGGACGTGATTGTTCTTGGTCCTTGAAACAGCAAAAACACTGTTTCGATGAGAACGTCGCGGTCTGCTTTTATGTTTTTACTAGTTCAAAATGCCAGACAAAGTCAGGAAGGCTGTCCTCTCAAAGTGAGGAGATGAGCCAGAAAAAGAAAAAGAAAATGCCCCTGAGGTTAGCGCCTGGATTCTTACGGCTTCAATCACGCACGCCATAATTGCTTCAGACTGACGAGCAATCATTTTACACTTGCAGTCAAATGTGTGTTTGAACGGCTGAGGCATGTGCTGACGTGAGCGCATTCTTCTCTGTCTGTTTTCATGGCGTGTGGAAAGTCCCCTGGCTTAAAGCAACACAATAACTTTGTCTCATTAGGCGAGGCAGATACAAGATAAGACGCCTCACACAGGAGCCAAACGTAAAAACACTTTTCTTCTTTCTCATGCAGCACAGAGCGCTGATCTGCAACGATGCACAGTGATGCAGTTTAAAACGTTCATGAAACAAATGCAACATGCAGCAATCGTATGCTTGACTTTTGACATCAAACCACATGTGAGAAATCAACCAGCATTTGAGTGTGGTGGAGGAAGCATCATGCTGTGGGTCTGTTTTGGAGCATGAGTGATAGCGAGAGTTAATGGAAAAAGAAGATTATGTTGATATTGTCTGGAATACTGCATTACATTAAGAGAAGGGGTCCGAGCACTGAGCCTTGAGGTACCCCAAAGACACAAAAAAGGGGTCCGAGCACTGAGCCCTGAGGTACCCCAAAGACACTTACAAGAGAAGGTGTCCGAGCACTGAGCCTTGAGGTACCCCAAAGACACTTACAAGAGAAGGTGTCCGAGCACTGAGCCTTGAGGTACCCCAAAGACACAAAAAGGGGTCCAAGCACTGAGCCCTGAGGTACCCCAAAGACACAAAAAAGGGGTCCGAGCACTGAGCCCTGAGGTACCCCGAAGACACTTACAAGAGAAGGGGTCCGAGCACTGAGCCTTGAGGTACCCCAAAGACACAAAAAAGGGGTCCGAGCACTGAACCTTGAGGTACCCCAAAGACACTTACAAGAGAAGGGGTCCGAGCACTGAGCCTTGAGGTACCCCAAAGACACATAGAAGAGAGAACTTTGGAAATAATTTAAATCAAAACTGCAGTTCTGCAAAAGTCAATATTTTACAAGAAAAAAATCAATATTATGTCAAAAAGTGCTAATTTTCAGGTCAGCTGACACAATGTTTATCCTTTAAGTCTTTTGAAAAGATTTTTTCATCAGAGATCTTTTTTATTGATATACAGCTCATGTCTTTTTATTCATACCTTTGCCACTGACCCTTTGAGGGCCACTATGATGCTGATGTGGCCCTCAGTGAAACTGCTCCAGTGACCTGCTCCTTGTCTCCTCCCTCTATGACATTTCATTCACTGCATCTTCTCATCAGCAGTTATGAATTACCTTTAATCTAAAAGAGCAGGCTGATAAATCACCACCAGGTAGCAGTTTTGGTTTGATTC
Organism: Arrhamphus sclerolepis; assembly: GCA_037176975.1. NCBI lineage: Eukaryota > Metazoa > Chordata > Actinopteri > Beloniformes > Hemiramphidae > Arrhamphus > Arrhamphus sclerolepis. Next base: position 14,686 of record JBAMYA010017321.1, on the reverse strand, counting down.
TGCCGACCTTGAAGATATAAATTCTGACTTTCCATTTCTTCTTCGTCATATTGACTTCCTGACACTACCCTCCCAGCTTCCGCCGACCTCCCAGGTGAAACAAATCAGCAGATTACAGATTGTTGGACTCCAGGTGTGGATTACAAGTGTCGAATTTGTACCTGGCTGTTGATGCTGCAGAAGTGCACAACTATCAATCTGGGCAAAGAGCCAGAAAAATAAAAAGATTTACGAACACACTCTCCGGCTGAGGGCCAGCCTGACTCTTAGACCAACTGGTGAGGGAAGGAGAAAACACACACAGGGCTGTATATTATCTTTATATCGACACTCAGAGGAGCTGATGAGGCACCGCTGTGGACCCTCCAGACACAGCAGAGCAACGAAAACAGGGACACACTAAGAAAACCTTTATATAACAAAACAGGAAATCAAGCTGAACACAAAAGCAAAAGAACACCAGTAAATTAACACTAAAACCTCATAAAATAAGAGAAACGAGCAGTCATCAACTGGGAGCCTGCCAGGGGAGGTAAGGTGAGTGGAAATTTCATTTTATGGATTCTAGTGTGGTGGTTGAAACACTGAAGAGATGTACACGTGCCAGGAACTAACGAATGAGGGGCTTCTGTCTACGTATGCTATATTATTATAAAAATCATATATTCATGCGTATGTAGGGGAGGCAGGGAGTGCTGCATGTTCCAGGACCAGGGTGTATGAAGGACCTACAGGCAGAAAGACCTGAAGGAAGAGAGCATTAAATAAAATGGTCTATAAATAAATAAAGAACAAAGAACCAGGAAAGTTCAACTGGAGGTGATATGTCTGGTGTGTGAAAGTGTAGCATCAACATCGATTAGAAATACCCCCCCACAAAAGTAAAGAGTGTCCTCTGGAAGCCCAGAACAAGCAGAGACTGCAAGACAAGCCTGAGTGGACAGAGGACGTTAACAGTGGAAACATGGCATTCTGGCTTAATAAATACATTTTTGCTTGTCCAAAGCTGCTCTCTAAGCATTTTTGACTCAATCTCAATCTTAGGATATGTGTATACTTATATATATATATATATATATATATATATATAGATACATAATGATTTTTTTTCCTTTACCAGAGTTTATGAGACTGAATGCAAAAACTTCCAAGGTGGACTGTGAGCAGCAGTGCCCAAGACGGAGACTGTTTTTCTTGCGTCCTCACTAGTAAAGAGACGAGCAGCAGCTGCAGGTGAAACGGAGACATCTGACTATCACGAGCAAATGGAGCACTAAACTAATCCGGGCGAGCTCTTTCAAAAGGCACAAAAGAAGACGTCTGGGCTGATAGAAGTCTGCTTCAGCGACAGAAGTACCTGCAGATCAGCTGCCATGGGCTGCAGAGAGAAGAAAAGAATGAATGAACATGAATTCATCTTCATTTTCTGGCTGTGTTTCCTGCCACGGTGTTGCTCTTCAGATTCAGAAGTGACTGTAAGTATTTGCACCTCTCGGCTAAAAGTAAATTGCACATGAACGGTTAATTACAATTTCTTTATTCTTTGGCAGAAATTACTTGTTGCACGCCCCCTTTTTAATGGGCGCATGCTGGGAGCCTGAAGCAGAAGGCCGAGCTTGACTAATTCAGCTGATGATCTCTGACTGTGGTCTCAGAGTTTCAGACTTCCTCCCCTCTGGCTGTTAAACGTCCAAACAGACGTTCAGATCAGAATCATTTTTGGAAGTTTACACATGAACGCACCTGCTTTTCCAGAGGTTACATCAGGGGTGTCAAACTACATTACCACTTTCATTCTGGGCCACATCATCACCATAGTTACCGTTAAAGGGCCACATCATCACCATAGTTACCGTTAAAGGGCCACATCATCACCATAGTCACCATTAAAGGGCCACATCATCAACATAGATACTGTTAAAGGGCCACATCATCACCATAGTCAATGTTAAAGGGCCACATCATCACCATAGTCAATGTTAAAGGGCCACATCATCACCATAGTTACTGCTGATGGGCCACATCATCACCATAGTTACTGTTAAAGGGCCACATTTTCACAATAGCTACCGGTAAAGGGCCACATCATCACCATAGTTACCATTAAAGGGCCACATCATCACCATAGTTACAGGTAAAGGGCCACATCATCACCATGGATACTGTTAAAGGGCCTGTTATTCTTTACGTCCTCATGCAGCAATGTTGCCAGACCTCCCGCTAGTTCCTGGACTCATGATAAAAAAAAAAAAAAGCTGCTCTCCACCTCAGTTATTCCTCTCTCTGATGTCAGAACCGACTAGACCAGATAAAATGAGATGGTGGCCAGATGTGGCCCGCGGGTCTCGAGTTTGACACGTGTCTGTTAGATGATTGGTTATCGCCCTCTTTTGCTCTGATGAGCAGCAACAATCGTGAAGAAGAGTGAATCGTATCTCTAACACACTTATCGTCTTTGTTTTGCCCGTCTCTTATCTACTATTTATTACCAAAAAGAAACCAGGAAGAAGTCTGTCTGCCCCTTTTTTTTTTCTTTGTCCTGTCTGGCCGGGGAGCCTCTGGTCCCAGCCAGCTCCTCTCTTTCCACTTTAGAGTGGGTGAATTTTATCTGTGGGAGGCAACGTCGTCGTCCAGCCCTGCGAGCGTGAAGCAGCGTGTCAGAAAGCATCGAACAATGGCGCCCTGTGTCCTCTTATCTCCTTTATTGAAAAGGCTTCCCTCCATTTCATATTAATTACACCAAAACAATGATTTTTAGCCAAAGATGGGCTCTCCGGCGATTCTGGAACCGCTTAAACAATTCTTTAATCTCGCTTATGAACACAGAACAATGACGCTGTTGTGCTGCAGCAGACAAGAGAGGAAGAAAAAAAGCTGCTTTTAAATGACAGTGAGATAAGAGGCGAGCGACCTGGCACTGACTCAGATATCTGCAATCTTTTTTTTAATCATGACAAAAGCAAAGTGATGTGTGAAGGTATCAGTGGTATGAGTGTGTGTAGAGCAGATGGCTCTGAGTCAAACTAGCTCATTATCCACTAAGGTGCTGCGTCCTCCCTGTAACACACCAGTGAGTCTAAACTCAGACATGAGTCTGGAGGAAGAGGGGCGCTGAAGTATGGAGGTCACAAGACAACAACGAAAATGCACATGTTTTTTTCTGTCTAAAACCAAAAAGAAAATCATCTCTTAGGTCTGAGTTTAAAGCTAATTCAAGCTCAGATGGAATAGTTAGATAGCATTATTTACATTCAGGGTGCCATCGTTATTCATGAGCTCATGTATCTACCTAACCTGCCATTCACAGTGGCAGCTGGTGGGGGCAGCTTTTATGCCATTTATCTGCAGAATTGTTAGTAACTGTCAGGGTTTGGTTTGGTTTAATCCATTTTTGGGTTCTTCGTCCTGACGTCTCCGTCCCTTTAGGCTGTTTAACTTTACTTCCTGTTTTACTGGAACAGCAGCCGTGCATCAACGATGCCTCGATGTCCTCCACAGTTCTGGGTCACATACTAAGATGTTGCTATGACGACCCCATCCACATTTTAATGGGGAACTGAGGTGGAGAAAACTGAGTAATGGAAAAGCACCAATTGTTGTTTAAGTTCATTGAAGTTTTTAGATTTAAGTGTCTTATATTTGAAAAAAAAAAAAAGAGAAAAGAATCTGCTAGTGGGGTAAAAAAAAACAAAATGCTTGTCTGTAATTTTTAAAATGACAATTTTTCATCATTCTTTTTGAATACCAGTTTTTGCAGTGAGTCCAGGTCTTGACTCCTCCACCACCATGCCTGACAGCAGGTTTGAGGTGACATGCTTATTTAGTTTTCTGCTTTAGAAATCAAGACCAAACAACTCAGCTTTGATGTCCTCTGTTTGTTTTTTTTTCTTTCTTGGCTTCTTTTTATCCAAATAAATGATCATGTAGGGAAATGTATATTATGATGTTGTACATTTGAAGTTGTATTTGCTTAAAACTAAACTCCAAACTCTAAAAGATGGCATGTTTTAGAAGAAAACCAGGCTTCCACCTCATCTGTGCTGTTTAAACTGTCAAGCACCTTTTGTTGAAGCCCAACAATCTAAAAAGTGGTCAGCACTGAAAGCAGCGAGCTCATGTATTGATGAAAGTACGTGGACCAAATCAAAAACAAGCTGCCTTGAATAAATATGAAAGAAAACTGTGTTATTTGATTATACAGATGTTTGTTTAATCTGTCCAACTACAGAGAAATACTAACAAAGATAAGCACTGGCTGTTGGAACGGCCACAAAGCGACATGCCAAAGGAGTGGTCAAAAAAGAGAAAGCAATTATTGTCAATTATGCCTTTTGAGAAGTGTTTTCGTGCCTGGTAAACCTCCCCCGCAGCTTCATAACTCCAGCTGTAAATAAGCTGATGTTATCACCGTGGAGTCATGAGTTTCTTTCTGTTTTTACAGGGTGGTTAAGTAAACAGAACCTCATTTATCAGGTGGCTGAAATGCTCCTTTAACGTGTTATTTGTTCATATTCCTTTCATCTGTGCGCAGACCCTGGAAAATGACTGTAAACAGAAACAATGACTCGTGACCGTTTTTACGAGCGTCGATGTTTGTGCAGTGACTAATCTACTTTCAGGCATTTAATGAAATTGGCCCTCATTTACGCCGGCCACCTTTTTTATTTGCAAATATCCGGCTGAGTGCCGAGCAGCCAGACGCAGCCGGCGAACTCATGGACCATCAGCTTCTCACAAGCAACTTCTCAAAGCCCGCTGTTCTCCAGAATACGTTTAAACGCTGCTTTCTGCACTCCTGCTTCGTCTGAGTCACCGTCACAGACAAACCAATGTGTTTACGCTGATAACAGACAAACAATTAAAATGTCTTGTGTTTCTGTTTAACTCACCTATTAAACCTTTACCGTTGTGCAGGAACAAAAATATGAACCCACAGACTGATCCCTCCAACAAAGCTAATTGGAGTCATTCATCTGCTGGAGTCCAACTAAAGAGTTGGAGGGGTGGTTTGGAGATATGACAAACATTTTACTCCCCAGAAATACTTCTCTGAAGACATGCTCAAGAGTAGTTGATCTACAGAAGGCTGGAAAAGTCTTCTCAAAGTGTTCATAGATGGAAAAACCATCTAGAAATGGAGATAGTTGAATGCTGTTGCTACTCTTCCTAGAAGTGGACATTCAGACAAGAGGCTGAATCCTCAATGAGGTAAAGAAGAACAGTAACCTAGAACTCCAGAAGTACTCAGCAGGTCCATGTAGCTACCCTCTGTTGGAGTCTCTAAAGCGGGGGTCTCTAACTCCAGTCCTCAAGAGCTACCGTCCTGCAGATCTTAGATGTCTCCCAGCCACAACAGATCTGATCCATATGAATGGATTTTGCAGACCTTGATGACACGTTGATGGTGGTCCCTTCATGTGAATCAGGTGTATTGTGGCAGGGAAATGTCTAAGATCTTCAGGACAGAAGCTCCTGAGAACTGGAGTTGGATGGTAAACAGCTTTAACATCAAGAGTTAAAGACTTCTGTGATCATTTCTTAGTGATTATGGTGGACGAGGTCCATCTCCTTTAAATATACTAAAAGACATCTGATAAACATGCTTCTAAAGATAAACTCTCTTCTCCACAAGACTGTCCCCTCGAGTTTTGTTGCCCTGAACGCATCACCTGATGCTCTGACTGGTTGCAGCAATTAGGAAGTTTGAGAAACAACAGTTGGTCCTTCTGGATGAGGAGGTCCTATGACCCGTTTTCAGACCCTACATCTGCCCAGATGCGGCTCTGATCTATCAGGGTAGACAAAGAGCTGAAGGCCTGAAGACATCACTGAAACTGGAAACGTCCTTGTTCATGAGTGTAGGTGTGATGATGGTGATCATGGCAGAAGACCACAGATGAAGCCTCGGGGATGTTAGATGCCTGTCGCCTCAGGGTCTGGACCACCTGCCGTCATGAAGAGGAATCCCAAAGCGTACTCTCACCGTGTGCTGGCAGCGTTGTGTGAGTCGCCGTACGTTCATTTTGAATGTACAGGTGATGTCAAGCATCAAGCGGTTAAGCGGCATTTGCTGTGTGGCCGTTGTGAAATTTTAAACTTTCGATGTGTCCAGGTGAGCCGGCTGCACTCTGCTCCTTCATCAGCTCACTGGCTACTTTTCCAGAGAACATAGATACTAGCAGTTAGCTGGTACCAAATCTCCTCCAGGATAAGGTCAGCGTTTCTGTCCACCAGCTGAAGCTTCGCAGAAGCTGGCTGATGACGATGACCCCAAACATGGAAGCAGTTCCACCACAGAAAGTCTGCACATAAAGAAAGTCCATGTTTTGGACTGGTCCAGTCAAAACAGAGCTGAACTCTGCAGAGATGCTGTGGGATGAGTTCGGCAGGAGCTTCTACAACCCTCACCCTATCCTGAATGTGGTGCAGCTCTGAACCAGAGACGCTGAAGTCTCGGCAGCTAAAGGAGGTTCCAGCGGCTGTTAACTCCAAAGGTTCACTTACTTTTTCCCAGCAATAAAAGCACAGAGAAACATGTGGTGTTTGTCTGTTATTGTTGTTTGTTTTTCTGACAAACACAGAAAACCATTTAAATGCTGACATGTACTTTTAAAAAGGAGGGAAAAATCTCACAAACTCCTGTTAGATGTTTTTGGTTTTCCCCCTCTGTTTAAGAGTGTGTGGGCCACATCTACGCCACAGGTCCTAACCCTGTCAGCCTGATTCAGCAGATGACGGATCCCAGCTCTGGCATTTTAAGCTTCCAGAAGCCTTCGTAGTCACCCAGAGCGCCGTTTTACAAGCTGCTGCGTGTACAACTGCGGCTTTGCTCTCAATAAAGTTTCCAACTGCTACTGGGCGAAGGATGTGGGACATAGACTCCACGACTACCCGTCTGGGGAGGCACAGTTGCTCTCCACCTGGTTCCACTGGCGTTCCTCTGAAGAAATAATGATAAAGAATAATAATGTCCCACTTTGCTTTCAGTGCTGTTATCAAGTATGAGGCGGGGGAGGGGATGTTGGTGGAAGCAGAGGGTGACGCTGCTTGTTTGTGTGAATTGGGGGTGGAGGTGAGTCAGACGGCGGGGCTTGGTTAGTCTCAGTCCTGCTCTGTGGTCTCCTGGTGTTTAGTCTCAGAGGAAGGAGCTTGAGTCATGCCCCCATCGCCCCCCGTCTGTTAACGCTGCTCCAGTAATTTGAGGACTAAAAGAACCTTCAGGGTGTGAAACACACTTGTTCTTTATGCGATCGTGGCTGATCGAAGTTTCACTGCGATGTTTCACACAACGAGCAGCGAAAACGTTTGACATCTCTGCAGCTGGATGTCTTCACTGGCCCACGGACACGCAGCAGGTCATGTGACCCAGCTGACCTTTTCTTCTTTTGCTCCTATCTAAGTTAGCGCATTATTATTAGCCTTATAGTATCATTAAAAATTGTTCCAGATCATCTGGATGCTTCATTTCCAAGCATGAACATTGACCTTGAGCTAAAATCTGCACGACCTTGAAGCAGCTTCAGTTGGAAGACTCAGCAGTGACCATCACGATTCTATACGTTACTCCTCAGAATATCAGCATAATCCTCTCACACGTGTGCACAAAGCGGCAGAACGACCCTCAGCATGATGTTCCCACCACCGTGTTCCACTGCAGGAACTGTTGACGTATGGGCCGTTTTCCAGTTAATATGACCCAGAAAATTCCATCCTTTCTTCTAGCTCCATTCATTCAGTTCAATGATGCTTTGGGGTGGAACAAACAAATATTGATGTCAGTTTCGGATAATCACTTCTGATTTTCATGAGCAGACAAAAGAAAATGAATCGTTTAGGTTGCAGCTGTGGACTCGGAGGAGGTGAGACGTCTTCCTCACAGGTACTCACAGGTAGGTCAGTATCACCTTTGATGTCCCCTTCAGAACATTTTCAGTTATCATCAAAGCTCCGAGGTTATATTATAACTGACCACAAGGGTACAATGATGAGTCTAATAAGATGTTTCCTTTGTTTTATAATACTTTCTTTTGTTGGGAAAACTTCCCCTTCACGAAACCCTCCTTTACCTTGTTTAAACGGAGGGTAAAAATCAGTGCGTTTTCATCATTTTAGGGTGGTAGTTGGATGTGGTTAAGCTTAACACGTCACACCTCTGTCATCAGGAAATGTCATTTAGTACAAGAACTTTTCAAAAATCCTAAATATATTTGATAAACTGAACACAGGCATCTTGATAAGTAAATAATTATGTTAACTGGAATCATCACCATGTGATAATTAAACACAACCTTTAGACTGACATGTCCACCCTGTCATTAACGCTTCCATGACAGGCAGGTTGTTCATGTATCATCAGTTCATTTAAGCCTCTCTCTCTCTCTCTCTCATTTTCTCAGGATCTGCACTTTGCTACTCAACTATCTTCCATGCACTGGAACAGCAGCTACCCCAGTTATCGCAAAATGGGCACTATTTTTATTTGCTTTCCTTGAGCACTTTTTGTGTCTTCTTGCAGACAGAACCAATAAAAGTAATAAAAGCAGCAAATCAAGTGATACAGATCATTTATTTAACATCATTTTCTGCCCTCAAACAGCTACGATGTACTTCTGAGATGCTGCCGAGTGTGAATCACATCGATCCACAGAAGACCACAAGAAAGTCCAGACCATTTTTCCAATATTTCAGCAAGGAAAAGATCATCAGTGAACGGTGCTGAAACAAGCAGAGAGGTTACGTCAGGGCCAGACCTCCATCTGTCCATCTGAACAGTAATCTTCAGTTTGATAAACCGAAGATTCACTTTGACTGACCCTCTTGATTTAGATTCACTCAACAGATGAGTTTGCTCAAAAAAAGCCGTGCAGCTGCTCTACTTTTCTTTTTTTTACCTTGTGAAACTGAAATCTTAAATATTTTAAGAGCTCAATGGTAAAACATGAGGAAAAGTCAATTATTTTGAGGACAATAAATAAATAAATAAGCATAAATTGACATTGTCACTTCAGAATCTGGGTGGTATGGCAACAAGGCAAAGAGAGAGAGATGTGTTAACTGTATAAGTAACTGTAAGCAGGTCACCAGTCCATCACCAGGCTGAGACTAAACCCTCCGTCCAGTTGTGTGACGAACATCAGTTAAAGATGAAATTCTGCACTTTAAGCCCCTGAAAGCTCTACAGTCGTAATTTGGTCGATAGCTGAGATAACAAAAATGATGTGACTGTTCAGATACGTGTAGCCAAGCTGGAAATCACAGATAACAGCTATCAAAGCGCAGTGCATGACATGGTGGTTCGACTGAGATTAACACTCTTCATTAACCTCAATTGAAGCTGACGATTATAATGGCGTTTGGCTAATTAATGAGTCCGGCCGAGGCCTGATGTGTATCCATGTGGGGGCCCTATTCATAGCAGCTGCCTCTCCACAGATTTGGATCACATTAACTTACCTAATCTCCACTGGTATGAGAAAAAAAATCTCTGCGTTTCCTGGTTAAGTGGTCAGGTGGAAATGTGCCTGTTGTCCTTGTTTTCACTCATCAAAGCTGTCTTTGACCTAGTAAGACTGAACATGGATCTGGTGTAAAAACTTACACCGTGGATGTTTCCATGGAGAGGAAGGTTATTTCTGCAAGTTCCAGTTAGTAAAGAAAAATCAGTCATGTGTGCTGCTTTAGGACGTGAAAGTGAAAGAAATGTTGAAACCAAATAACAAAGGATGACATTTATTTGGTGAAAAAGAAAGTAATCCTTCTCTAATCTAATAATTTGTCCTTTTTGTATATAGGTGTAAGCACAGGCTTGTCCAAATTTGTCTCTTTGGCAAACAAAACAATTCAAAATGAAGCTTTAAGGAGCTCAGATGTTTCATTCATAAAGTTTCTATTGTTGGTTACAAACCAAACAGAAAGCAGATGCATGATGAACTAAGAGGTGGTTTTTGTACCTGTGAATAGACTTCCTGCCTCGGGAGGAGACCTGTAGCTGTCAAAACCACTTCCAACACCAAAGTGACTTTTATTTAGATCTTATACCAAAGAAAACATGATCAAAACAGGAGATGCTGTAAATACCAAATACAGTTGCCTATGTTGTAAATCATGTATGTCAAACTCACGGCCCGCAGGCCACATCTGGGTCTAAATATGAACTGGGATCTGGTGCAGGGAGGCCAGATGTCAGAGGCAGGCTGGAATTATAATAACTTACTTTACTGAGGAAACTTTGATGAAAAAAGCTTGTTTGATCTGTTAATCTGTTAGAAATTACACCAAGGTTCCTTGCAGTTGTGTGTTTTGCTCACATCTTGGAAATATGTCTCCATCCATGTCTCCATCCTGTTCAAGAGAACTCAAAAGGAAGCGTTTTATTGATCTATTTATTTATCTTTCATTGGATCCCTGAGGAAGTTTGTATTCTGAAAAAAGAATGGGCCTCCAATACAGAGCCCTGAGGTACCCTGAGGTACACCATAACTGAGTAGAGACGCAGTTTAGGGGTGTTGGTCTCCGTCACATCGCAAACTCGAGGCCCACGGGCCAAATCCGGCCCAGAAGATCTTGCAAAGACAAGGTTTCATTTTGACTGCCCGTCTGATTCAGTGATGACATCAGAAAGTTGAATAACTGAGAGCAGCTGGTTGATGTCAGAGAGTCAGGATTTAGGAAACCACTGAAGAAGAATTTGTGTTTTTGTTTTGTTTTTTTGAATAACAAAACTTCATTATTTAATCATTCCTTGATCAGGGAAGCCCAGGGATCCCCGCCACCTCCTCCAGCAGTTCTGGGGGATACCGAGGCTTCCCAGACCAGCTCAGAACCTCATCCCAACCCAGAGAGAGCATTCCAAGTGCACTTGTGGTCGTTGTAATTTCATGTCAAAATGTTTCAAAAGGTTGATATCGAAAATAGTAATTTTGAGCTTAAAAAGTCAAAATTTTGTAATATTTGTGACTGATGATGTAATATTTGTGATTGCTGGGAAAAAAAGTCTCTGTCTTTCAAAATGTGCAATTTCACAACAAAACTTTCTGTTTTACAAAAGAGTGAACATTAACAGTTTACACAAGATTTTTGTGAAGTTTTCTGACATAAAGCATAACGGTAACCATGGTGATGATGTGGCCCAGGATGAAACAGAGTTTGACACCTCTGATGAAGATAATCAATCATCACCTGATTTAACGTTGTGGCTACAGGTCACTGAGAGCCGGCGTGTTTTCTGCGTACCTGTCTGCTGAGCGAAGCGCTGACTAACCTGAAGTGTCCTCAGATGACGAGGAGGCTGCTTGTTTTGGCAGGAACCATCTTGTCTGTTGTTTGCGGTTTCTTTGGGGCAGATAAGGATGTGAAGCGGCCTGACGAAACAGTGTTGCTGCGTGTCGTCGTCTCTTTGTGTTCCTGTCTTTCTCCTTCACATCCAATCAAGGTCCAGGAGCTGACGTACGCCTCATCCCCCGCTGCACCTCATCAGGAACAACTGCCGACTGATTACTGGTTAATGCGTTTTAGGTGACTGCTCGTGTGCCTGTCCAACAAACAAGCCAAGTTGACAGGAAGTGTTACCAGCGGACAAAGATAAGGCAACGAGGTGGTTCCCAGCATTGCTGTTTCAAGTAATTTGATGAATTAGATGAAAATAAATTCCCCTGTTGAGTGTGAAGTAAATACACAGATGAAAGGTGTCCGTCCACAAAGCATCTTATCCTGCCTTCTTTTTGTGTTGATGTCCATTTGAAGTTGGGGCAGGCATATTACCATTTTTATTTTCCTGTTTCCTGTTTAATGTCAGGATGAAAGTTAACACACACTGCTCAAACAAAAGTAGAATAAATGACGTCTCCATCTCATGTCTTACATTCTTTTTTCACCTTGGAGTCATGGTTGAACAATATGGGAAGCTGTGGTACTCCAGTTCCCTGCAGGACGTTGCAGTTGCACCTAAACTTAAAGATCATCTGAAATGAGAAGAAGACAATGTGAACTCCACTGATTCTGAAGGCACAGATTTAGTGCGAATGTTAAGTCCAAAACGGGGAAGAACAAGCCCAGTTGCCTTCATTTAAACCATTGAGAGTGTAAGTAAATCTCAAAGGCTGCAATTATCTTATAGGTCATGTGACACATGTGATATAGATGCTCACTGCTGTTAAGAATTTAGGATGTCTTCCCTGCGTTAAAGTCAAGTCCACCAATGAGAAGCACCATTCTGTGTGTACTCGTTGTGCCAACCAATCAAAGATGGTTTGAAAATATTTTGTCTTAAACTTTAAAAAAAAAAAAAAAAGGCTGCTCTTCTACAGTTTTGTAGTTTTTTGAAGCTACTTTAAACCTCTAACAAAACCCATAAATGTCATTCCATGTAAATCTGCCCAGATTTACTTCTGACAATCTAAAACTCAGGTTCTTTGTATATCAATGTCTCGAGCAGAATAAACAACAAGACACAAGGTAAAGTTTACAAAATCTATATGGTGGTTTAAAAAGGGAGTCCCAAGTCCACGTGGTTGCCTCCATGAGTCCCGCATCCACTGGTCCCACCTCCTCCATCTGGGTGACTCTTTCGGCACTGAATAAATACTATTTTCCTTAACTGGTTGCAGGCAGATGCTGGCCATCAGACCACATCCTCATGTCACAGCAGACTCCATATACTCCTGTTTACTTATTACAACACAACACGCAATTACTGCCCTTTTAGGAATCCAGATTAAATACAGCAAATACCAATTAGCACATAATACAAGAACTAAAATGGCCATTGGAGCACTGACATCAAACCCTGGACTGCTAGAACTGAGGATTTAGCTGGCCTGGCCAAGACGGACAAGAAATAAAAAGCTAAAAACATCTGATAAAATGACTAAATAAGAAAAAAAATGTAGTGTTGGCTGCTATCAAGAGAAGGAGCAGCACTTATCTGACAAAGGTGGCACATGGGAACTGCTGTTGGCCTCCCCGTTCCTTCTGCTGGCTGGACTTCTTTGGACATCTGCCACCACACCTCCTCTGTGACCTCCACCTTACATCCGTCCAGCTAGCGTCCTCACCGGGGGAGATGCACAGGCTCGTCTGGATGGTTATACCGCCTGTTTACAACAAAGTTGCCTCATTCTGAGAAACCCAGACCCCCCATGACCCCCAAGCACATGGCAAAGCCTAACAGCAGACAGAAAACTTGAACCAGGGCCTGGATCAGTTCTAGTGGGGACCCTCCTGCTGAAAACCAGCTGGGTAAAGAAGACATGAGGAGGATGAAGGACAGGGAGAAGATGAAGGACAGAGAGAGGAGAGGGACAAAAATATATGAATATCTGGTATAAATCTGTGGTGGTTGGAGGGTCAGACTGCAGGTCCACCACACCAGTGTTCATCCCACAGTGGGAACCAGTCTACAGATGCTGGTGGACACCAGGATGGACAGAAGATGGAAGGTTTGGGAGGAGAAGGAGAGGACAACATGACCACGACATCAGCTGATAAAGGAGAAGAGAGAGAGACTACAGAGGATAGACAACGCTGCTGGTTGAGAAAGTAAAGAATAACCCATGAACGGTAACCATGGCGATGATTTGGTCCAGGATGACCCCCTGGTCTCGAACCCTGAAAACACTCAGACTGACGTCTGTCGTTGCAACAATTCAACGTGAGTTTAAATTCAGTTTAAGGTGCGGTAAAGTAATTATCTACCTATTCTATGCAGTCTAAGTCTGTAAACACGGTTCAGTGTGAATCCGACCTTAATCAGGCTCAGTCCTCCAGATTGTCCATGGTTATTCTGAGACGTCCAGCCTCCCTGACCCTGACCTGACCTTGAGCTGACCTTTGAACCGTATTTTCTACCCCTGGATTCTGCCTGCTCTAAGTCTCTGTTTGTTGTTATTACCCGGATCTCTGGATTTCTGACCTGGATTTGGATCAGGACTGGATTATTTGGACAACCTGGACCTTTGACTGTTCATTGGACGAGGACTTTAAACTACGGACATACAGACATATTCATCCATCCATCCATCATCTATACCCGCTATGTCCTGTGCAGGGCCACGGGGGTCTGCTGGAGTCTATCCCAGCTCTCTTTGGGCGAAAGGCAGGGGTCCAGGTGGACAGGTCTCCAGTCCATCACAGACATATTCATCCAATACTTTAAAAAGAATGATTAAACAGGACAATGGTGCTTATTTCTTTTAACTTGTGCTAAAAGTTTGAAATCTATTGTTCCGAAAAGACATTTTAGTGAGATTAATGTTCAGGTAAAATGATTAATAATTATTATTATTGATTAATATTATTAATAATATTATTAATATAATATTATATTAATTAATATTATTCATAATATTATTAATATAATAATAATTACCGCTGAAGGGCAAGCTAGTCTTTACTTTCTGAACTAGCTGATGTCAGATTTTCTGTTAGTTCCTGGAAAAAAGAAAAAAGTGAATTTCTGTCATAAAATCTCAAACTGACAAAATTTGTTGCTTTTATCATAAAATTCAGGCTGTTGTTCTAAAATCATAAATGTTCTCACAAATTTTATGCTGCAAAAAGTGTAAATTTTACAAAAATTACCAACTTTTAGTTGTAAAATCGTCTTCTCTCCTCTCTCCACCTCAGTTATTCCACCTTAAATCAGCTGCTCTCCACCTCAGTTATTCCACCTTAAAGCAGCTGCTCTCCA
>JBAMYA010017280.1:0-17018 GCA_037176975.1 Arrhamphus sclerolepis | reverse complement strand
AGCTGTGACTCTGAGTCAGCCTGGCTACAGTGCTGAAGAGAAATCTGTGGTTATTCTGATTTTCTCTGATTAATGATGAGTAATAAGTTTTCTTAGCTTCCCAAAGAGCTCTTTTATACATTACCAAACTCTTTCCAAGCCAGAAGGGATTCCTTTAAATCTGTAGAGCAACACTTTCTTTCCAGCTTTCTACTTTTCTGTTTCAGACTCCACATTTCTGCATTATACCAGGGACCAAACTTTCTAGGATTAACGGACTTCCAAAGTTAAATGCAGGAACGTTGTAGAGCCATCTGCAAGACTTTCAGTCTCACTCCAGGTTGATGATGATGATGATGATGATGGATCTTTTGCTGTCTCCACAGCTCTGCAGATGTTCCCCTCTTGGTCTGCAGCTGGCGCTGCTGAGGGCTTCCAAAGCCTGCTGAGGATTCTGGGACCTGAAGCTGCCATCGAATCCATCATCAGAGCCGTCAGTCTGTCACTGGACATTTAACTCACCAGTTAGACCATCATCGTTGAACTGGTTTCATTTCCATCAGTCGGGCTGCATTTTCAGCGCTGAATAAAAACTCGCAGCATTTTCGTCTATTAGAAATCTTTATTTTGATAGAAAGAGCACGACTGTAACAGCAGAGCTCGCCGGTCAAAATCTACAAAAATAAATAATTTAAATACAAAATGCCAGACAGCAGCGTCGCCTTTGTATTTTAAAATAGTTTCTTCTCTCAGCTATGTACACACGTGTTAGAGGCGTGCAGGTATCACAGTGACGTGATGTTCCTCCACAGGCAGCAGGTCCAAACCAGTCATCCATCTACGTTTTTAACCTTTCATATTCACAAGATTGTAAAAGTAAAATGGAAATCCAGTGAGTGAAAAGCCCTTTCATCCTCTAACTGCTCCACCGTGCTGCCTTTACGTCGCATCTTCAACATTTACAACAGTTAGTGGTTGTTTCAGTTCGCTGCTGTCCACTCTCCATCTCCATGGCAACAAGAGTTAGTTAGGTTTAGGGGAGGTTACCTCGGATTAAATATAA
Source organism: Arrhamphus sclerolepis (assembly GCA_037176975.1). NCBI lineage: Eukaryota > Metazoa > Chordata > Actinopteri > Beloniformes > Hemiramphidae > Arrhamphus > Arrhamphus sclerolepis. The sequence goes on along the minus strand of JBAMYA010017280.1, from coordinate 15,976 downwards.
TAATAAAGGTCCCAATGCTGATTACAGAAAACTGAAATGTGAGTGAAGGTTTTCTGTGTCCTGATTGGCTGATGGGAGAGTGGACTGTGAGCAGGAACTGAGGTCAAGTGTTCCCAGTTTCTCTGAAGTCTCTGTCAGCGCTGCTGCAGATATCCATCACTAGATGCTGCTCCGTACCAGTCCACCCACCGTCAACACCACCATCATTAAAGAAAATGCTTAAAATAACTGGTATAATTTAGATATATCGATGATAATAGTGTTCACACATTGTTTTAGCCCTAAAATTTCCTCATCGATCCATGTAGGTAACAGAAATGTATAAAGTGATCAGGTCTGGAGATCAGAGATGGTAACTATTCAAAAGAAATCAATATCTCTGAAAAATACATCTGGCAAACCAAAGACGATAAATATTAATATCAAATAAATTAAAACTAAAACAGTCTGCAGTTTGACACAAATGTAACTGGAGAAAAACAACAACTAAATTCCAGAAGTGAATTAAAGATAAATGTTGCTGCTGGTGAAGCTCTGCTGGTCTCTGCAGCATCTACTGTCAGATATCTACAGGCGCTGCAGGTTCAGAAGGACAGGACGCGTCCCCAGATGTCCAGCGCTCCTGAACGCACCGTTCTTCAAACATCGGACGACCCCGCTGAGCTCGTTTGAGTTGTCAGAAGTTTGAGGTATGAAGAGTTGGCAGCTGCGTTCATCACCCGCGGTCTCCGCGCCGCGGCGTGAACGCAGCCTGTAACAGTTTTCTCAACGCCGTCCTCCGGTCCTGACGCGACACCGAGGCACAAGAACAGACGCAAAGAAGAAGAAGAAGAAGAAGCCACTTATGGCACCAGAGGAGCAGCGTGAAGCTGGACGTTCCTGCGGTCTCTATCAGAGGGTTACGAGCGCTCTCCTCATCACGCCGCATCTCCGACCTGAATCTTTGTTCGTGTAACGAGAGGTGATGGAGCACAAGAGAAATACAGACGAGCCAACACAGAGCGTCCCGTCTCTACCGCAGAAGCAGCTTCTCCAGCAGCCTCTGAACCACCTGGTCATCAGCGTCCAGCTGCAGCCACAGATGTGAAGCTGCGTCTTCAGCTTTCCTCTGACACCTGCGATGGCAAAGTCCAGGCACCACGTCAAGGAAACGAAGCCATTAAATGGTCAGTTTACCTGGATGATCAATACAGCAAACATGTTCTGCACAGCTCCAAACTTCTCGGTTCACTAAGACGAGTCGCGAACATATCACCTGATTAGAAAGCTGCTCTGACCAATTTTAACTGAAGGAACTTTAAGTTAAAGGTGTCGCGGTGCTTTTGAGGTTTTCATAGGTAGATGTGGACTGAACAGAACTGTGATGATCAGCTCGGTGGTTCTGCTTTAGAGCTTTCTGCCTGATCCAGTCAATTCTATCATCAATTTGATCGATTTAAGCCAAGCATGGTCAACCTGCAGCTGCTGTTTCTGTAAAAACGTTTAAAAAGCTGCCTTTGTTCAGTTTGTTTTGTTCTCAAACTAAGTTTCTTTTCTCCTCTGATCACAAGATTTCCTGTCATTTTGAGACAAACTAAAACGGAAAAGTTGGAGTCTGAACTTGTCGCACAACAACACTGAAGAAAAGTCCTTACTTTTTTTGTTCTATAATAAAATGTTAATATAAAATCATAAAAACCATGAATGCTCATTTCTGCAAAAAAACAAAACTAAAGATGGTGTTTTGATCAGATTTTTCATTTCAAAGTTTCACATCCATCAGTTTTGCTGCTTTTAATAACTTATGTCACCGACGCATGTGTTTCAAGCGTCGGTGACATCATAAGTTGACACACGTGTCCACAACATTATGAACCATTTATTGCAAATTTTAAGCTATTGGAGGAATAACCGACATGGGCGAGATTACAGTTTGAACCACCCTGCCCTAATCCAGCTGACAGCCGCCTGTGACTCTTTTATTTAGTTTAATCTGGTGAACTGACCCGTTAATGGCATGTTTTTAACCTCTGAGGTAGTTTGCAACAGAAACAGGAGAAACAATCAGCTCGCATCTTAGTAACGATGAAGAAGGGGAAAAAAAACAGCTGATGACCAGGTGACTCAGCCGAAACTGAGCAACGGTAACGAAGCGTAACTCTTTAAAAAAATCAAATCCTTCAGCCAGAGACGAATTAATCCGCCTCCTGCGGCTGCAGTGGGAGGTAACTTTGGTCGTACCACGCCCACTTCCACCCCAACGACAGCTTTCTGTCCACTACCATCACTCTTTTCTGTGCATCTGCAGCGTTGCCACGGTGAGCAGAAGGGGGTCAGAGCTTGTTGCTATGACAGCCAACATACATTCAGGCAAGAGGTTAATGAAGGTTCTTGTTTTGTTTTTCTTAGTTAGTATGAATGAACAGGATTCTCCTCTGGGTCGCCATGACAACACCTGCTCTTGAATGAGTAGCTGGAAGTGGCATGCATCTCCAGCGCTAATTTCTTTTTGACTTAGCAGCAGCGATGCTGCAGGTACGCAGCTCCAGGTGTGATTGGACCTGGACTTGGTCATCATGGCGTCACCTCTCTGACACTTCGGTGTGGCACCAGTTCCTCCTCGTCCTGTGGAGTCGGACCGGGCCGGTCACATGGGGTGGAAGAGCAGCGTGCAGTCCTCCCGCTCTGGAACCGCCATGATGTTTGGGCGCAGCGGCAGAGAGCCGTTTGGCAAGGCACCACCAGTCCTCAGGTAGCAGGAAACAATCTTCTGATCCAGGCGGAGCTGGCGCGGGATGCTGTCGAACGGCTTTGGGTCCAGATCCAGGATGGAGACGCAGTAGGAAAAGGCAGGAGGTCTGAAGTCTCTGGGCCGCCTCTGTGTGGAGAGACTGAAGGAGAAGAGGAGCGTTAATGAGGTGAGCCGATGGCGCCACCTGCTGGACTCTGACTGCTACTACGCTATTTCAGACGATTAATGCTCCAAAACAAAGCTATCAGTGTGAGGACATCATCTCATTCATCGCAGTTTCACTAAGTATTCCAACAAATGCTGTCGTTAAAAAAACCTACAGATGTTCAGGCTTCAGGACACATTTCCTTTATCGACTCATCATTTCATTCATGCATCGTCTTTAAAAGCGCTTCCTTCTTTATCGTTTGATTGTAAACGTTGCAGTTGTGGGAGATTTAACAGTCTCATATTCCTGCCTGTAGGAACACTGGAAAACTCCCCTGACAAAGTGTTTCATTTATGGGAACAAAAATAGATTCATCTGAGGAGGGAATAATTAAATAAATGCTCTGCATGTGCACAAGCAGAAAACAACCACCTCTACAGATGCGAACCAAAGGAAAACCGCTGGTGTGATCATCAATCCTGCTGCCATCTTGGTTGTCAGTTACAGCTCTTGTACGAGTCATCACATAAAGCCCGTCTCCGTGTTGTGGTTGGTTTGTTTTGGACCAGAACCATTTCACAAAAGAGATCTTTCACTGGCTGGCCAGTCAAAAGTCCAATTTAACATGTTTAATATTTTCAGGTCTTTAGTGTCGTTCCTTAACATAAGTTATCAGCCACCAGAAGGAGTAATACTCGGATTCACTGGACATTTAAATCATGACCTGCAGAACTTCAGCAAGTCATCTACATGAATAAATGTAATTGGCTGGTTACATATTTGAATCAACGAGCCGTTGGAGCTGATCAGGTCTGATTTATTGTTAATTCTACCACATGTAGAGTTGAGACTGTGACATGCTGCCCCCATGTGTTCAGAGGTGGTACTGCTACAGAGTGGTGGGAAAACTGAATTAATCATCTTTAGGGTACAGCTGACAAAACACATCCTAGAATGTCTCTCACATGATCTTTTTTTTTTTTTTTTATTCCGTCACAGCCATAAATGATGATTGACAGTGACAACAACTGGTCTGAAGAAGATCTCAGAGAACCATGTTCATCCAAACAGAACATCTGTACAAGCTGAACTCTTACCCTTCCTCGTCCTCCTCTTCCTCACCGCTGGGCACAAGAGCAACCATGATGGAGCAGTCCTTGGCTGTCATGGCAACACGGTACTGATGGACCTGCAGTGAAGACGGATCACATTTAGACGTGTTTCACAGCCCTGGGGGGCAGTGATGGAGTCACAGGCCAACAGTGAAGCGCCACTGCTGGTCACTTCAGTCAGGTTCTGCTGTGAGATGGTTTCATGTGTCAAGTGTGACTGGGAGAACTGGACCAAGACCAGCTGATCATCAGTAAGGAAAAAAAGACGTGTGCACTAGTGGCGCTCATTTATGCTGCAGGAACTTCACAGGTTCTGGGTGTTGTTGTATAGAAACATATGAATAAGCAGTGAAGCTGAACTATCAGGGTTTAGAAGTTTCAAAATCTGAATTAAAATCAGGGAAACTCGACCTTGGAAACGGCGTACTCCACGGAGCCATCGTCCTCCGTCGAACATTTCTGCACCCTCTCCAGGAAGGCCTCGTTGTACGGTCCGTCCATCTGGAGACGAGTCCTGGCCCGGACAGGAAGAGAGATCAGAGACCAGATTTCATCTCAACATCCTCCACTTCTGCTCCACTGACAGCTACCTCTCTTTGGGGAAGTCGTGCAGGTGCTGCTCCACGCGGCGGTAGAGGGGATAAAGTCCTTCAATGTCCAACGTGTCCAACATCTGAGTGTGGAGTATCCTGGACAACACGCTGTCGCTGGGTAGACCCTGAGAGCCTGCAGACACACACCGAGGTGTTGGAGGAGACGGGACAACAGAGGTGGCAGATCAGCTTTGACACCAACAGTTTAAGACTTGGACTTCTGTGACGACCTCTTAGTGATCGTGGTGGATGAGGAACATCTCATTTCTAGATGGTAGCAGACATCTGGTAAAGATGCTCTGATGATAAAGGAAGATATTCAAGAAGTAACCTGATCATGATGTTGAAATGTTTGAGTTTGCAAGAAAAAGGACAAAAGCATTTATTTCAAGAATAACAGCTGCGTTTTGACTTTCTACGAATCGTTCAGCTGTTACGTTTTTTTGTTTAAATCAGCTGTGATCAGAGAGGGGAGGTTTGTCCTGACCAGAAACTGGATCTAATCGCCTGGTAGACCTGGTCCAGGAAGTAGCAGCAGCTATGAACAAGCGGTAATCATGGTGTGATGCGAGTTCTGGGAAAAGTAGGACTTTATACATGCATAACCATTTTGGTCAACAGTGACATCACAATTATTTAAAACTCAAACTGTTTTCTGCAAGCGGCAGATTGTTTCAGAGACTCTGAAGTAATCTAATTATGTTGTTCTGCAACCAGTCCAGATTAGAAACAAAGAAATAAAAGGTTAATAACATCATGAAATCATCTCTCTAACATTAATGACGATGAAGGCTGACTGGTGTACAGCTGTGAACCAGCAGACAGACTGGTAAACACGCGGTGTCTAACCGTGGCGGATCCTCTCCTTGTTGAACAGACTGGCCTCACAGAAGCTCCGCCCCTCCCCTCGTCTGTCCGTCACCAGCCCTCCATCTCCTCCTCCTCCTCCGCTCAGCAGGGCGTTCACCAGGACCTACAGACAGAAAGAGGTTTCAGCACCAGGCAGCTTCAATCTGGTGCACATCTAATGTTGGAGTGCACGTGAAATAAAGTGCATGTGGTCAACACTTGGCACAGTGCAGAAGAGTATTAGGGCCACTGAAGAAAAAAAAATTGAATTCTGATTAAAAAGAAGAAAAAAAACCCAGAATTTTGACTTTAATCTCAGAATTCTGAGGGAAAAAAAGTCAGAATTTTGACTTTTTTCTCAGAATTCTACTTTTTTTTCTTGTGTGGCCCTAATACTCCTCCGTAGGACAGTAACAGAGTCAAAGATGTGAAGTTCAGAGGAACCTCACAGTCCAGATGTGAAGCTAGGAGTCACATCTGGACCAGTTTCCTTGCTGTTTGGCACTGAAATGAGTGGAGCCTTCATGTGAGTCTCCACAACCAGGCAGAGTGAAACCCTCATCGACGCATTTACAAGACTGGAGTTATAAATGTGCGTATAACGACAGAACAGCACCGTATACGGAGAATCAAGAAAACCAAATCTGAAAACCAGAATCCATCAGAGTCCTTGATGCTGTTTGCTGCTTCCTTTGACCCCTAACGTCTGTTTAGCTTGTTCGACGTTAAGCTGGGATGAAATATGAGGGTGTCAGAGCATTTGTGAGCTCCAGATGTTTAATTACGCAGTGAACTCCAACATCTTCAACGACCACCAGCAGTCCAGTTCATCGTAGCTCCGGGCCTCTGACTCACCTTTGACCTGATAAACATGTCTTTTCATGTAACGCTTCTTAAATGTTTAAGTTATTTTTGACAGCATCTGGAAACCTCAGCCTTCACAACAGCGTTACGTTAAGGCCATCTGTCCCCCACAGCTCAGCTTCTTTTAGACCAACAAAGAAGAACTGAGGTGACCTTCAGCAGCATCGGTGCTTCTGATGCTGGTTTCAGCGCCTCACAGACGTTACCTGGATGAACTCGTTCAGGACGGCTTTGTTGGTCATGTGATTGTTGATCCGGTTGTTTCCGCACAAGAAGTACGGTCTGAGGTGATGCAGCAGAGAGTTCATGTCCGGAGATTCGTCGCTGCCCTCCTTACTGCTGTAAACACACTGACCGCCCTGAAACACACACATACACACACCTTTCTGACATCAGAATCAACGTCAGCTGCAGCTCTACCTCAGGTCTGTACAGGTTCTCTTGGTTCCTTTTCTTCTGCAGCGCTGTCATGTGCAGCTACAGAGTTCACACTTCCTGTTCAGATTGTTCTTTTGACTCCAACAAGGTTTTTGTTGGTTTTATTTCTTTTAAAAGACCTCTTTCATTTTCATACTTCTATGACAACAGCTGTGGCTGGGGACTTAAAGAAGTTAGATGTGTCACGCTTCAGCTGTTCCACCAACTAGTTCCTGTTTCTCAGAGGTGATCTGCCATCCAAGCTGAGAAAAACGTGTTTGGCATCACAATTATGACAATTCCATGGGACACTTTAGAAACAGTTATTCAGAAATGAAAGTGATTAATGTGGTTGGCGCATGGAGGCGTGAGGAGCAAACTGAAGCTGGACTGAGCAGCAGTTCCTCCTCCTCACTGGGAGGAAGACTTCAAGTAACCAGCTGTGCGACTGGCATGAAGAGATACTTTCTTCTTTACACATCAGACAGGCCTCTTCCTCGTCTTTACATCTTAAAACTTACTTTTACTCACTGGCTTTCAACCCAGCATGAGACGCTGATCTGATACTCGTTTTTATGTTTTTAGTCTTTTTGTTCCTGTTTTACTTGTATTTTATGTTTTAATCTTACTTCTCATGAAGACTACTTTGTTTCAACTACGGTCGTGTGAAAGCGCTTTCTGAACAAAGATGGTACTAGAGGTGGTTTTTGTTTTTCATTAAGCGTCTACAGTCGCTGTTGTGAATAGACGCTTGATAAATCAAATTGAACTGAACTGAATGGGAACTATGGGAGATGGAAGGAGTTTCTACATTTCTGTGTATTTTTACTACCAGGATAAATGGGTTTTTTTTTGGCTTCTACAAAAAAATAATGGCCACCAGTGCTAGCTGGTATAAAATAGCGGTGAACCGCTGCTGTCTTGCACCTTCAGGTGCCGCCTCACCTTAAATATTTTGAAGTTGTTCTGAGGTTCTTCTATCAGATGTCTGATGGCAAAGTGCATCCTCTGTCTGTTCCTGCAGAAAACAGAAGCAGCAAGAGAGCGATGAGTCTTCAGAGGTAGAAAATGATGAAGCTCCAATCTATGCGAAAAACCTCAGTTCCTTACACTCTGCTCCCTGAATGCAGGTTTACTCGCTGTTCCAAGACTCTGTAGGTCTAGAAAGGTGGCAGAGCTTTCAGCTATCAGGCTCCTCTATTATAGAATCAACTCCCAAACTCAGTCCAGGAGGCAGACTCCCTCTATACATTTAAGGTTAGGCTGAAGACCTTCCTATTTCACTCTGTAGTCTCTTAGACCACCTCCTAGTTATGCTACTATAGGCCTCGGCTGCTGGGGGGAGTCCCATGATGCACCCTCTAACTTCTCCTTCTGCAGGTCCTACCATGGTGAAGTTGAACAAAACAGCTTGTTTGAAGACATTCAGAAATAAAGACACTTTGTTGAAAAACTGTGTCACGTAAGATGGTATTTATATTAAAATCCTTCTTGAAGAGCAGGGGCACAAAATTACAATAACAGAACAAAGATGTCAAGAGAAACCTCTGAACCTTCTGATGGTTTTGACAAAACTTGAAGGTTTAAAAAAAAGTTGTATTTCCTTTAAAAACCAGCAGGTTGCATCTCCAACGTTTCCTGTAAAACTGGGGCAAAGATGTGTCTCGTATACATGACAGCAGAGAGAAGAAGCGTTTATTCCTGCAGTTCTCACTAAAAACATCCATCTTTACAGAATCTAAAACCTATACAGCAACAGCTTTAAGTCACATGAACGTCTACGGTTGCTTTATACAATCAACCAAGTGACGACAGCGATCCTACGAGACAAAAACCTCAAACATCAAACATCTGTGATTGTGTCGCAACATTGAGGTGCAGAGAAAACTGCGTCTGATTCGCTGCCACCTGAGCCGCCCAAATAAATCCTGATTTCAGGATTTCCTTCCAGCTGTGGAAACTTATGTGGGACCTCTGAGTCTTTTGTAAAATTGTTCAAGGAATAAAATAAGTAAACTCTCATTAGGGAGCAAAACAACATGAATCAAATCAGAGCAGAATAAACGTTTGCAGCATAGTAACTATTAATGTGGTGTTACTGTCAGCACAAACTGAAGTTTTAAGCCTCTGATAAAACTCAAAAATATCATTCCACTTCTGTCTGGACAGGTAAACCACACATGAACAGAGGCCATTTTAACTTTAAGGTACAAAAACTGTATAAAAGGACTGTCAGGACAGCCCCACTGCTGGTTCTGAGTCAGCTTTTTACTTTTCCAGCTAGCTGGGATGAAAGCACCAGCTCAGGTCCACAAACACTACTGCTACACAAACGTAGCCGAGCGAGCTGCAGAAGCTGTTTCTGTCAGGGCCGAGGGCCCGGTTCACCCTACCGACCAGAACACTGCTGCTGTTGTCCTGCTGGTAGAACTAAGACAAAGAACAGGAGACCGTCTATCTGAACTGAAGCAGCTGAAGAACAATGACTTTAAAGTTTTAAATCAGCCGTCAGAAAACCGGATTCAAAGCAGCTGGTTTCACTGTTTCCATCATCATTAACAGACTTTTCTGGGTGTTTCAGTGCCACCTGCTGGGGTTGCATCAACTGTAAATCATGTTTGTGACAGCTTCATAAACGCTGTTATCTGTATCCTCTGAGTCGTGGAGTTCAGTGAAGGAAGAGCAAATCCAACCCAGAGCCTTCTTGCTGTGGGGCGACAGTGCCAACCACTGAGCAGGAGACCAGTAGAGTAACGCAGAGCCAGCTCTGAACTGGCTCCTGCTTCACTGTCATATGTCTAAAGGAGGAGACTTCATCTTCATGTCCTCTGCCTCCACAGAACTGGATCAGTACTTCCACATTTATGGCTGAACGGATGAGAAGCAGATGACATGAATTCTCATCTACTGACAGCAGTTTGTGGAATAAAACACCTTGTTACCTCGTACTGACAATGTAGCACGTTCTAACGGTCCTTTTTATACACTTTTTGTACACATACAAAGTCAAAATTACTGTGGTTCGTCTGTAGGGACCCAATCCACCATAACTCACATAAAGTCTCATCAGAGGATCAAAACCAACGTTTCTCCTGCTGCTTCCCATCTGGGCTATAAATATATATATAAAGTGTAGGCTAATTCTAACTCAAAACTGCTTCAAAGCACATCGTTCTACCTCCTAACAGAAGTTACCATCAAGTCAGAGACTGGCGCTGATTTAACTGCAGAATATTCCTGTCAGTGTGACGTCAGCATGAGTGAACCTGAGCTGCTGCTTCGCTTCTCTCAGTAGAAGATTTCTTATTGAGATGCTGAACATTTTCCTCCAATATTATTCTTTTTTTTCTGTCATTATTTTATCTGTCTTCCACACATGCCACATTCAGTCATTATCTGTGAGGGTGATGCTGAGTCATGTGCACAGATGAGGTTCCTCACTCCAGCATCTGTGTGATGCTGCACCACCACAAGAGAGGAAGCAGTTATAAGGGTTTTACACTTCAGCTTTCGTGAGGCCTTTTCAAACCTCATAACAGACACCAGGGGACTCCAGAGGCGTAAACCTCATACTTTCATACTCATTTCCTGAGTTTCATAATCGCGAATAGCGAACTCACCCTGAGAACAGGTCTAGAGGACAGTACAGGCTGTGTCTCTTCCATTTCCCGTTGGCCACCTGGAGGAGTGAAGGGACAAATGTTAAAACAAACATCCAGATAGATGATTATTGTGGCTGATGGGCTGTTTAAACATGTTTAGATGTTATTCAGTCTACTTACAGGTATCATTAAATCTTTAATATTAAGACTTGGTTCATCTTTACACACAAACCACGGGGTGACGCGTGTTCCCATCACAACCAGTCACATCTCTACAAGGTGCCAATCAAAACAAATGGACTTCCTTTTTCTTGGTTACTGAAGACGTTTCACCTTAGAACTAGCAGGTGTCATCACTTTCAACTGACTGGTGGGAAGTTTGGAGTCTATAACCTGAAGTCACTGGCCCAGACATCACTCCCGCGGCTCCGCTCTCAGTAGTTCACCTGGTTTGGGTCACATGAATCAAGGTGCTAATGGATGTAAAACTGATGATGACTTCTGGATGAATCGTCTTCAGAACAAAGAGAAAAGGACGTCCAGCTCACTTCATTCAAGTTCTTCAGAGGTACAACGGGAGGGAGGAATTAGAGTCTCCAGCAGCGTCGCCAGTTAGATCAAGAGTCCTTTACACTCAGCGAACTGGAGTATCTGAGCTACAACTACACAGCTGCCAGTTCAGGAACTGTTCTAAACATGAACATGTGGTCTGGCTTTACTGGTGGCACACAAGGAATAAGTGGAACAGTAAAGTCTGAGCAAAAATAATTAGTCATTAACAAGTTATACAAGGAGACTAGTAAAGGTAGACTATTACATAAATAAATAAATAAAACAAGCACAATTTTACAGAAGAGGCATTATGAACTCCCACATTAAGAAAATGTTCCTCCAAATTAAATTGAAACTGATATGTTAACATGAAAAAAGTCTTCTGAGCTGTTTTCGGGCCAAAACGCAACTCAGCACTAACATTTAAGAAGGAATTATACCAGCGAGCCTCTATCACATCTGGGCTTACCTTGTAGTGCTGGTGCATGCAGTAGCGGCACACTTTGGCCTTGATGTCTGTGCTGACATGTTTGGGGGACGGCAGGAAACCACATTTAGGCTAAAACACACACACACACACACAGAAGACAGCTGCTTAGTAAATACATGGAGTAATCGCTCGAGTGATGTGGTGTTGTTGGGAAAATGAAACAGAAAAATTCTGTATCACCCTTTAAAAGAAAACCCGTGGCCGACAGTGAGTGTGTGTGTGTGTGTGTATATACCTTGATTTCTATGCAGAGTAGGGGGGGAGTGTGTGTCGGCTGGTGCAGGGGTGGAGACGTCAGGTTTGGCAGGCAGAGAGCACAGCCGCTGTAGATGTCCATCACCTTGTCGCAGCGCCACGCTGACAAAGAAAAGAAGGTCTTCAGTAAAAGTTCTGATCTCAGCCGTCCAACTACAGACCAACCCTGACTTTTGTTTTCATTAACCTTTGTTCAAAACGTGTTTTTATTTCATGCAGACTGCTCAGCAGAATAACGTAAATAAATTACTGACTTAAAATCAAGCATATCTCAACAACTGAAAAGCGTATTTGGATAAATGTGTGAGATTCCAGCAGAAGTGTAAAATTAAATCACATATTCGCAGGACGGCGTAGCTGAAGATGGAACTAAAGTTTCCACATTTAGAACTCAGATCTCTTTGGATTCATGCAGTGAGAACGTGAACATCATTCTAGAAACATTTACTGGACCAACGCTGATTCAGCTTTGAGAGGTTTTTGACAAAGAAATATTTAGATGGATGTTTGCAATGACACAGGTATGAATAAATGTAGTATTTTTGTTTAGGTGCACATGTGTGTCACTAAATCTATTAATTATTTTCAAATATAATACGGGATGCTCGGGTAAGGACAAAATGGGGAAGACTGATGGCTGCAACATGAGCACTTCAGTCTTGCAGGTTTTCAGACATCTGCTTTTCTCTCTCTCTTCTCTTATCCAATCAGAACAACCAAAAACGGACACACGGCCTGGTTTCATCTACTGTGTAGCTTCAAGGCAGAAGTAGAAATCAGACTTCAGATGTGATTCAGTTCAAAAACATCTGACGCTGGCAGTAATGTGTTTGGTTTCAGGAGGTCATCAGTAACGGCAGAGAGAGGAGGGAGGAGTGACGAGCAGGCTGCTCACTGGAGCTCACAGAGAAACAGAAGATTCAGGCGTGATCCGACAGACCCCGAGAGTTTCAGACAAAACAAAACAACCCCGTTGTTTGGCTTCATCAACACAAATGAGGATCAAAATGACAGAAATGTCAGTCCAGAGACTGAGTAGAAATGATTTATGCCATCGTAGCAGACGCTGGTGGAGCTTCAGGACGACTGACCGTTACACGGGCCACAATCTTTTCTTGTTTCTCTTCTTAATAATATTGTTTTTGTAAACACTGAGAGCCAGAACTGATATCTGATTGATGGCCCCAACTCTGAAACAAACACAGATTCCTACTTTTCTGAAGGCTGCTGATTTGTGTTTGAGATGGAACATGTTTTCTGACATGATCCTGCTTTTCATTCCTGGTCAGTAGTTTTATGTTCCCTTTCACACACATCCTCTGATGAACTGGTGAACTTCAGAGAAGTGCACAGACTGACGTGGAAACCTTCAGATGGATCATGTCCTGCTTCTGTCCACAGTTGATGCTGCAGAGGACAAACCTTTCAGTCTCACCTGGTCGCTGATGTTGAATTTTGATCGATAACTGTCGCACAAACTCCAGCGGCAGCTTGACCACCTCCTACAGAGAAGAAGACAGGACACGGCTGAGCTCAACTCCTTCCAGATCAGTGTAAAGCGCTTCACAAGCTGCATTTGTTAGAAACGACTGTTTCTGCAGACTGTTGTCACTGAGCCATCATTAACTGCTTCAATTAACGGCAAAAAACACATCTTAAAATGGTATAATTACCGTCTGACCTCCACAAACAACTTGCCAGTGATTATTTTTCTTTTTCTTTTTCATGCCAGTGATTTTTGATGGTGCTCCAAGTCTTATTCAGGGCAGATAAAAATATCTGTTGGCTCAAAGTGTTCCAGCTCAGAGTAGACTCTAAATTAAGGAGCCATGTGACCAGAGGAAACGCTGCTCATGTGCAGCCCAGACTTCAACACTGAAACGTCTTTGAGAAATTCTGGTTTAGCTTTTTGAGCTTGATTAAGTGAAGCACTTTGGTTAACCTCAGCAGCTTTTAAACGAGCTATAAAAATAAATTTGACCTTGAAGCTTAAGTTCTTAATGCTTCTGAAAGTGATTTTATTTTGAAAACGTCCCCAGTTCGTATAACTGTCATAGGAGGTTCCTGTTCTATGTTCTATTTTGTGTCTCTGCTGCAGGAAGTTATTGTAGATGAAAGAACGAGTTTATTGGATCATTCAGTTAGCTCCTACTTCAGGTCAGGAGCTTTCCTGTCACGATGGAATCCTCCTCGATACAACTGTTGCATCACTTCAGCATTCCTTCCTATGCAATGCAACCAGAGGAGAATCTCATAGAGGTGTGTCATCCTTCAGGAGGCTTATCGGCCCTTCTGAGAACCATCAGAGCGCTTTGATCCAAAAGCACAACTGAAATCCACACTGACATTTTGTTGTTTTACTCTGCATTCAAATCACAAGGTCTGATTATCTATATATCTATCATTCTATAATTGGTCGTCTGAGGCGGTTTAACACAGAACATGTGACGCTTGAATAAATCCAGGACAAAATGAAGATACAGTGTTAAGTATGTGTATGCTGGGAAACCTAAAAAAAAAGTTGTACAACATTTCTGAGAAGCACAAATAGTGTGTTGACAAGTCGACACTGGTTATCCCTGTTCTCAGAATAAACCCGCTGTTTCAGAAAAGGCACGGGTGAAGCAACTTTCAAAATGGCTCGCCTACATGAAACCCAGTCACCTTACTGTGATTCCTTTCTGCTTTTGTTATTTTGTTTAAATGGGAGCTCCGCTGGCGCCTTTCACATCTACTGGAAAGGACTGAAGATAAAAGTGGTATAAAATGAACCATTTCATGTTTCTGGACAATTAGATGTCTGTTTAAACGAGGACCTGAATACAGTCTTAAGTTTGGAAGCCGTTTGAAGCTGCTCAGTTTTCAGAGTTAGAAAAATGTGGCCCAGTTTAGAAGCGTTCCAGAACCCTAATGCTATAACTTAATTTAAGCTTACACACAGCATGGACAACAACAGCAATAAATAATACGTAGACCACAGGAAATAATAATCATTTCAAAGAAAAATAACTGATACTGGACATCTCTAAATAGTTTTCTATGAATTGACCACAATGAAACATAAAACCGGGGCCTCACCCCGCTATGGACGAACTTCTCCCCCAGCAGGCTGCTCATCACGTTGGAGCTGAAGTCAACGATGTTCTGGATCTGCCTGAAGGCCTGCTCTGCTGTCTGCAGCACAAACGGAGACAGAATGGTAAACATGTGGGTTATTTGTCCTCTCTGAACTCACGGCGGCGTCCGCCACTATGACTCGCTCCATTTTTGCACCTTGTGTTTCTCAGTGTTGTTCTCTGACATTTGCTCCAGTGGGCGGACAAATTCTCAAACCCACAGCTTCAGTTCTACAACCACAAAAAGACCAGGACAAACAAGGACTGCACAGCCCAGCAGTCTGCGGACATTTCCAGGATGTCAGTCGGAATAATGAAGGGAAATCAGATGAAAAAGCACTTAGGTTATCTTAATCACTTTGTTTTTCAAAGAGGCTTTGAGCTCATGAAAAAGGTGAAGTTCAGAACAAAGGGATCATTTTTTTAAGCCCAGAGACAGCAGAAAATAAAAACCAACCAGCAACCTTCACCTTTACATTGATGCAAACGTTGGTCTTATGATGCAGGAGGGGTTTTTATACGTTTCTCTCACAGTTTCAAACGTAACAAAAGCAGCTTTCTGTGCATCAACTGCTACCATGGCAACCACAAACCAGCACTGTAACCAGGGTCAGGGAGTTCATGAACTCAGTGGATTGGAAAACGGTCTGTGGACTGTTTTACATGTTCTAATTAAAGGAGATTATTAATCAAAATTCTGATTAGAAGCCACAGCTGCATAATTAAGAGAGAAAAAAAAGGCTTGATAAAATCAAATAAAAACACCCAATGTATCGAAAATGACAAAAAAGTATGTGTAAACCGTTCAAACAAAAAATTGGAGCTGTTTCTGTGTATTATTCCAGGTCAGTCTTTTCAAAGAACCATGATTTCCTATTGCTTTTGAATGCAGCACCAGAACATGCCTTTACTTAAAGAATTAAAAATGTATATTGTTTAAGCAAGCATTTACGTCAGTGATGCAAGCTTTAATAGATAATACCCAACCCAACTTTTAAAGGGCTGGAACATTTTTTTTATTGTTTTTTTTTTTAATCTCTTAAAGCTACCAAAAGTTTGATATAAAAACTAAAAGAAAAAACATTTTTAAAAATTTACTTTCTCCTTATTTAGTGAAATTTACTTAAAACTCCAGGGCACGTTAAAAGAATAAAAGATGTGGCGTTAAAATAGGCCTGGGCAAAAAATCGATACGATTTAAAAATCGAGTTGGCATGTCAAAACGATTCACTTTTTAAGAAACTCGA
>JBAMYA010017269.1:0-17019 GCA_037176975.1 Arrhamphus sclerolepis | reverse complement strand
GAAGCCCCAAAGAAGCGTACCACCCAGACTGTTGCATGCCCAGAGTGCAGCATGGGGGTGGATCAGTGATGGTTTGGACTGCCATATCATGGCATTCCCTTGGCCCAATACTTGTGCTTGATGGGCGCGTCACTGCCAAGGACTACTGAACCATTCTGGAGGACCATGTGCTTCCAATGGTTCAAACATTGTTTCCTGAAGGCGGTGCCGTGTATCAGGATAACAATGCACCAATACACACAGCAAAACTGGCGAAAGATTGGTTTGATGAACATGAAAGTGAAGTTGAACATCTTCTTTGGCCTAAACAGTCACCAGATCTAAATATTATTGAGCCACTTTGGAGTGTTTTGGAGGAGCGAGTCAGGAAACGTTTTCCTCCACCAGCATCACATACTGACCTGGCCACTGTCCTGCAAGAGGAATGGCTTAAAACCCCTCTGACCACTGTGCAGGACTTGTATCTGTCATTCCCAAGAAGAATTGACGCTGTATTGGCTGCAAAAGGAGGCCCTACACCATACTAATAAATGATTGTGCTCTAAAACCAGGTGTTTCAGTTTCATTGTCCAACCCCTGTACATGCAATACGGTTGCCTTTTTTGCCCCTAAGCGCTTTGTATAAGGCGTGCATAATGTGACCAGCTCGTGGGATGAAGCAATTGTGAAAGTTCACTGTCCCCAAAAACTCTTGCAGGGGCTTCACCGAGGGAGGGCGGGGAAAAACTGAAACCGCTTCAACCTTGGCAGGAAGGGGAACCACCCCCTGATGAGACACTCTATGTCCCAGGAACTCAATCACAGGCAGGCCAAACCGGCATTCAGCTGGGTTCACGATCAGGCCGTGTTCACTCAGCCGAACAAACAGCTGGCGGAGGTGCACCATGTACTCTGCTGCAGAGGAACTAGCCACCAGTATATCGTCCAAATAGACAAACAAAAATGGCATACCCTGCAGTACTGAATCCATAAGTCACTGAAATGTTTGTGCTGTGCCTTTAAGGCCAAAGGGCATCCATAAAAATTCAAAAAGACCTAAAAGGAGTGATAACTGCAGTTTTGGGTACATCTAATGGATGCACAGGAACCTAATGGTAGCCCTGCACTAAATCCACCTTGGAAAAAATTGTTGCCCTAGCCAAGCGAGTGAAAAAGGACTGGGTACCTGTCATTACTGGTTACGTTATTAAGGAGCCAAAAATCCCCACAGGGTCGCCAACCCCGTCAGCCTTGGGAACCATGTGCAAGGGAGATGCCCAGGGACTTTTGGAGCAGCATACAATGCCAAGACGCTCCATGTTAGCAAACTCCTCCTTTGCATTTACTAACTTAGTAGAATCTAGGCGGCGTGCCCACGCAAAAACCGGTTGGCCCACCATGTTGATACAATGCTCCACCCCATGGTAGCAGAAAAGGTGGGTACTGTAAGAGCAGGAAAATCTGCTAACAAACGCTGAAACTCATCACCTGTGGAAAGCATGTTAGCAAGAGGCTGATGGCCAGGACCCCCAACTTTACAGGGGTAGGTATCAGCAGCCTCAACAGCTATTAGCAACATGCACTAATAACCGGAAAGCACACAAAAAATCAGTACCCAAAATAGGTACAGACACAGAAACAATCACAAAGTCCCACTTAAACTGACGTCCATTGAAACACACAGTCACCAACCTCAAACGAAAAGTGTGAATGGGGGTGCCATCCAGCAGGGGTCCATTACTCTCACACACAACGTTCGTCGCCGAAACCGGCATAATGCTGTGCTGTCCCCCCGAGTCCACAAGGAAACGATGTCCAGAAACCTCGTCTGCGATGAAAAACAGCTTATCTGAGCCGCCGGCACACACAGCTGCTAGCGAGCGCCAGCCCCCTCGTTTCCCTGCTGCCAGAACGAACACGGAGGAACACAGCACCTCGTCTTTATTCCAAACCGGCGGTGCTAGAAGCACAGCATGTCCTCCTTCTGCCGCTCCATCATGGCAGCCACAGCAGCAGCGGCAGCAGCCTCCGACCCTCCGTGAGCCACGCCCAGTAAAAGCGCATGCACACCATAGTGTCTGGAAGCCAACAAAAGTCGGTCCGCCTCCTCAGCCAATGAGCAGTAATCCTTCGTCTTAATCCAAGGGGAGTTAGCCAGCGCGGTGCACACAGCTGGAGGGAGCTGGCGTAAAAACAGGTGGGTAAAAAGGAAAGAAACATCTCCCGACCCAAGCAACGCCAGCATGTGCTCCATCTGCTCCAAGGGCTTGTGGTCCCCCAAACCATCCAGGGATAACAAAAGACTGTGTCTGAAAGTTGATAAAGCCGCAGGAGGTTTTCCTTGAGTGCGCTATATTTGTTAGTGTCCGGCGGGTCCCGTATCAGACCCATCAGACGGCGGGTGGAAATGGAATCCAACGCAGCAACGGGAAAGTACTTGGTCTCGTCAGTAGTAATTCCGCATAGATGGAACTGGGCCTCCACGTGTTGGAACCACGGCTCCGGATCGTGCTGCCAGAAGCTTAATCACGGGCACAAATACAGCAGATGAAGTGGTGGCGGGAGGTGAAACCACGGCTGGTGAAGACACGGCAGCCTGTGAAGAGACAGGGGCCGAAACCAGGTGGAGAAGTCGTGGTAGCAGCTGGCGAGTTCTCCGATGATGACATGTTCAAATGGTCGGGGTCACCAATGTGGAAGTCAGCAGAAAGAGACGAAAAGTATTTTAGTCTTGCTTTATTCTAAATGGCTTCCAACCAAAGAAATGAATGGGGGACAACTGTTAGGTCTCTCTTCTCTTTTTTCCAAGTATTTCCGCCCTTCTCCCCTTCACAGTAAGACCTTACATTCTGGTGTGAGATACATATATTAGTGTCCGCCACATTATTTGTTTGTTTTTTTTATTGAAGTTATTTCATGCTAATTTCTGGATTTATTTCAGTTGTCAGTAAAAAAATAAATCTTAATCCATCTCCAGATCTCAGAGGAGGTTGGTGCTGAGTGTGTCAGTATGCAGGGACAGTGGAGAGACTTCTGTTGCTAAGGTGATGATAAAAGTTGTTGGGCAGTTATCAATGAAATGTGATTTTAGGCTCAACGCACTTTCAAACTGAAAATCCAAAATTTATCCTGAAATCAATATTTACTTTGAGTGGAGTCAGTTATAGAAACTTCATTAAAGACATTTCTGTTTTAAAATCATAATCTATCAACCTTCTAAAATGCACCACACACAGGATATGAATCTACTTTATTAAAAATTCAGGACACCCTGAAGAACGCAGTCAGATGTCTTCTCCACGTCCACAAAACACATGTGGACTGGTCCCAGGCTCCCTCCAGGACCCTAATAAGGGTGTAGAGCTGGTCCAGTCAACTGGCAGTCAGCACATCAAGGTCCATGCTTTCAGCTGCTGCCCAGAACCCACAGCACCGACCAGCGTGGGCCCTCCAGCGGAGGGTGAACCCATGTAGCTCATTCGAGCTGAGCCCGGCCAGACCCCATGGTTGAAGGTCTGGCAACCAAGAGATCACCAACAAGCCCCTCCCCCAGGTCTGGTCCAAGATGAGTCCCTGGTAATCCTAGTCTGGGCCAGGGATATTGAGTTCTTGATAATATTCCCTTGAAAGTCTACTGAATCACACCTGACTGGCCCGTCACCCATAGCTGAAGTTATAATGATGATATGCTCAATAGATTAGAGAGGAGTTGTAGAGGTGTGAGGGACAAAGGAGTTTTTAAGTCTATTGGTCCTGCAGTTGGGGAGGAACAGTCTGCCGCTGAACAGGCTCTTCTGTTCAGCGGCAGACTGTGCTCCTAGAATACATTTAATTTCAGTTGGACTTTTTTTAACAAAGAACAGAGCATCTGATTCTGCATTTTGGGTTTGCTTTCCTGAAGTCATAAAAATACATTAAGGGAAATTAAATACAACCAACAAAGCTTTTGTGCATCGGCTTCTCCCAGTGTTTGGTTTCACTGGGTGCATATTGTTCACAGAGCGTTGATTTAAAGTGATTATTACATTTTTGTGTAACTGATTAACATAAATCTTCTTTAAAGATGCAAGCTAAAAGATTTACACTTCACAATATATACAAAAAAATCAACCAACGGAAGAAGCATCTCAAAGAAAAACAACCATTTTGATTCCATATTCAGCATAAATCCACTTGTGTCTGTCACTACTAAGGAGCAGCTGAACATTACTGCGCTGATGAGCAAGGACGGTTCATTAAACCTTTTATTACCACTGTGTCCCAGTAAAGGTAAATGCCTTATATTTAAATTAAAAAAGAGACAATGCTGGCAGAGTAGTTTTTCTACTGGTGTCAATCATGCTGAGAGTACAGCCCCAGATTTGCCAAATCAATGAATAGCTAGCAGTCAACTCAAAAGACATTTGACAACAAGTCATTTTCAACTGCCAACAATATTTCAGCATACCAAGTCATTTCAGCTACAGCCAATGAAAGTTCAACTATACATAATATGCCACAATTTGATCAGGCAAGTACTTTTCATTACAAATGATTTTTAACACGCCCTCTGTTCTCTTTAGCACAAGTAACGGTGGCCTGCGCCTCATAATTCAGTCATTTCTGATGGCTGTGGCCCAGTTGCTAGGGCAGTTGTCTTCCAACCTGAAGTTACTGGTTCTGTTTGATTTGCCGACACGCAGCAGGAACCAGCAACACCATGGTAGAACCTGCAGAAGAAGAAGGGAAACAAATCGGGGCAGCATATCTGAGGGATGACTACAGAGTAAAAGGTTTTATCGTAAAGGTTGGTCTTAAGTTGAAGCTTAAACATAGAGTAAGTCTGCGTCCCGGACCAAGGCCCAAAGAAGATTTAATCACAGAGAAACCTGATAGCTGAAGGCTCTACCACTGTTTTTAAACCCTGCAGACTCAAGAACAACATTCATGTATTACACATACTTATCTGTCATGTCCTCTGTGTGCTTTATTGACAAACGTGTTTTGGAAACCAGTTGGGTTTCTGTTGTAGTGAGATGAAGTGAAGTTTGTGCAATGGGGAAAATAGGATTTCCCCACCAGAAGCAGCACCTGCTCCCCCCCAAAAAAGAAAAACACATCTGGAGTGGAAGTGAAAGAACAATGATGTAAAACAAGAGCTAACGTTGAGTGCTTTTCCCCACCGGCAACATTTAGATTGGTTAGAAGGCTAAGCTATTGTTGGTCATGAATAATCATTTTTACTGTTTTTCTAGTGTTTGCTGTGGTGAACATAGAGTATCCCACATGGAGTGGCAGGGATGCTTAGTGCTGTTTTAAGATTGCTGAGCACATGAAACAGGTTACATACATATAATCGACACTTCAGCTACACTATGGAAAATCACGGGCTTATATTAAAAGTGTTTGAAACATTTGATTGGTGCCAGAGAGACAGTAGCACACTCTCATCGATGGCAGAGTCCAGTTTGTGAGGGATTGTGCAACCCAAGGTGAGGCTCAGCTGCCTCACCATGTGTCTCTTCCCTGTATTTGAACGGGAAATGTGAAAATTCTGAGATTTTTAATTAGTTAAATGGAAAGTTAGTTTATAGTTCAAACCACTGGATAATTATATAGCCAGTTAGTATTGTTTTTTTGTTTATTTTATATTTTATTCTTTCCATTCTGCGATGGACTGGTGACCTGTCCAGGGTGGACCCCTGCCTTTCGCCCCAAAGTAAGCTGGGATAGACTCCAGCAGACCCCCGCGACCCTGCACAGGAAATAGTGGGTATAGATGATGGATGGATGGATGGATTCTTTCCATGATGACAGGTGAGGCTTGCCTCCCCTGCCTCTCCTGACACCATGTCACCACTTAGTAATCATTATAGCTGTTGTTGAAACCCACTATACAACAAATAGTACTGATCTGGCACAAATGTAGTACTACACATATAGTACCACTGCTGAACTGGCAATTCTACATAAACACTGAATTTTCTCCAAGAAATGGCAAGTTCTATCTTAAAATGATTCCTTCCTTTCTGTGTGAACCGTAATGTTATTTTTTATACAGTTATTTTTGTTGACATTTCATGTAGCAAATTATAAAGGAGCCTATGGAGTTAAAAAAAAAAAAATTCTCATACATAGGTTATTTTTATTTAGGAATGATAGAGTCACTCAGATAAAAGATTAATTTTCATAAAAATGCATGATATCACCACCAATGTAACATCAAAAGTAAATGGCAATGTATCACTTTGCAAATGGTGAACATAATTACCTTTTGAATAAGTAGTAAAAGGCTTTCAAAAGTAAAGACTTGATCTGCTTCTACTTCCTACTGACAATCTGACAAAGTGCACGATCAGTTCTCTCAGATGCAGACCAGGCTGGGAGGTTGTCCAGTACCAGATGCCTGACAAGTTCTTCTCTCTTCTCTTTCACTCTGGCTCTGTTCGTCATTTACAAGGCTGCAGAGATATTTATAGCAAAACAATCACTGCATCAATATCTGTTATTTTTAGCTGGCTTCTGTTCCTCTAAAAGATGCTTCTTTTAGATGGCTTTTTATCAGTGCACCATCGATATGAGGTAAAGTCTAAAACACGCAGAATATCCATTACAAATAAGGTAAGTCACCTCACCACTGGCCTCTATTTCAGAAAATTGAATATTGTTTAGAGAGAGAGCAACAAAATCAGATTTAGTCAAATTTCTATCATTCCCTTTGAGAAGTAGTGTTCTTAATCAGTGTTAAGTGAATTAAAAACTCATCCTCAGTTTCAGTTTGAGCCAAAACTAGTTAGCAGGGGCGACTATTGACCATTGTTGAAATTCTGTTCCTCCTCCCCGAGACAAACACTTTGATTGCAAGAGCAACCCAGAAAAAAATGATGTTGCTCATTATGACATTTTTTTAACCAAGTCAGCATTTCATAATGTAATTGCACTGTAAATCTTATCGAGTCAATATGCAACACTTAAATATTGATTTTCTCTTCATGCCAGCAGACGGCATCTTTGCCATCCCAGCTCACCACGCCTTTGATTTGATTACTGAAGCGTGTCTCCAAAGAAGCTGCTTAGAGAAGCACCCTGTGAGGTAGACTTAAGGGGCCACGCGTTAATGTCTGGTAGCCAATAGTTATATAATAGTCAATATTTCAGTCGTCACTGACATTGCCCTGTTAATCCACTTTATTGGTTCTGTTTATTCCTGTTTTTAGCTACTGCCTATTGGCTGCTTATAAAATGATGTTCTTGTACAAGGAATCAACTGAGCACTATTCTTCTGCTCATCAGATTAAATTGCAATGTTTCAAAGTTTACAATTACATAAATGTACAACTGCAATCATCTTGTAAAAATATCCCATGGAAAAGAAACTAAATGGAAGAGAACATTACTGAAACTAATGGGAATTCCAGTATGGAGACGTAAACAAAGCAGGTAATTGGATTTAGTCTTTGGTTTCGCTGGCTGCAGGGTGTTGAGTCTCTCTCCCCTTTAAGCCACTCTAACAAACATCTTCAGTATGTTTAGGTTTCATGTTCCATTTATCAGTCTTTACATAAAGATGCTGAAAATTCCAAAGTCAACATACATTTCAGGCCAAATAAAATTTCAGACCAATTAAACAGGATTCAGACACAGCAACTGTAGCGCTGCTCAAGTAAGCCACAAACACCAGCATGACCGTTATGCACAAAAGAGGAGAAACAAATAACTCATCAATGGTCAAGTCTGCAGAAGTTTTGAAGCTTTTAATTTCCTTTGATGCGTTGTTCTTGCAGGTCCTTGGCTTGGTAAGATGGAGCCCTCTGCTGGCCATCTGGTGGTACTTCAACACGTTTGCAAAATGACAAAATGAAAGGCCGTACAGTGTGAGAACATAAATCGTGAGGTGCAAACTTTTAACCCCTGCGGTTTAGTCGTACAGTTTGATCTGGAGTACAACGATTGAAAATATCGTTTAACTTGGAGAAACTGTTTCAATATGATGAAAGCACCAAGAGAACACAGAAATCTTTCACTGTACTTATTACAAACACTTGAATAGAAAGGGGACTGATGAGAAAAAAATTGATTTTAGTTACTGATATGTTTATTTGCTTGGACACCACATTGACTGTGTCGTTGGAGTGTGTCTACTTTCAGATCATTATAATAAATATCAAGTGCTGGGTCAGACAGTCTGTGTAGGTTAAGAAACACAATCCAAATCCAAAAAAAGCTGTGACTCTGTAAAACATACATAAATCAGAATGTAATGATTTTAAAATCTCATAGATCATTATCTCATTCCTAGTAGAACATGAGCAACATATCAGGTGTTGTCATGGAGATATGTTAGCATTTCATGGAAAATATTCACTCGTTTTGACTTGGATAGCAGCAACACGTCTTAAAAAAGTTGGAACAGGACAAAATACAAAGGCTGGAAAAGTAAGTGGTGCAAATCAAAAACAACTGAAGTAGCAGTTAACAACTAATTAGGTTTACTGGCAACAGGTTAACTGTGGTTAACTCTGTTAACTGTGCTGCTGCCTGTCTTGGCCAGGACACTCTTGAAAAAGAGATTTTTAATCTCAATGAGGCTATTTCCTGGTTAAATAAAGGTTTAAATTAAAAAAAAAAACTGGCAACCGGTCAATAACATGAAATATATAAAAGGATCATTTCAAAAAGGCTGAGCCTCTTGGATGTATAGATGGGCAGAGATTCGCCAGTCTGCAACAAACTGTTTAAACTAGTGGAACAATTCAGAAAAAATGATTCTCAATGTAAAATTGCAAAGACTCCCACCACCTACAGCACATAACATCATGAATCAATTCAGAGAAGCAGGAGGAATGTCTGTGCACACGGACTTGTGATCTGTGGGCCCTCAGGCAACGCTGCATCATAAACAGTCATGATTGTCTACTGGACATCACTGAATGGGCTCAGGAACATTTCCAGAAATCACTGTTCACTGTATATTCCACAAACACAAGCTAAAGCTGTACCATGCAAAGAAGAGATCATATGTGGACACATTCCTCGACCGAAGCTCTTCTAAAATGGAAAACTGTTCTGTGGTCACATGAATGAAATTTGAAATTCTTTTTTTAAACCGTGGACAGTTTGTCATGCAGACTAAAGAGAAGATGGAACGTTCAGTTTGTTATCAGAAGACTGTCAGGGTCTATGGCTGCTGCCCTCCCCGGATTCTGGGCTGGTTTTATCGGGTCGGCGGAGTGGTGACCCGTCGTCTTCACTTGGCTGCGTCCATGGGAGGACTACCAGAACTAGATGGTTCCTGAAGGCTTGGAGAGGAACTCCAATGCCCCAGTGGAGGGCTGCTGCCTTACACCGACCCAGCATACCAGTAGCTGGGATTCAGCTACTGGTTGTGCTCACCAGTTGTTGCTGAAATGTGGTAGGTCAACATCGCTGCTTTACGTCTCTCTGCCGGACTGCTTCAGCGCTGACATGAATTGGAGGGTTACATCCGACATCACAGCATCACCACATAAACACCATACACTTGTTTACAAAGTCTAATACACTCAATGTCTTCCAAAAGTGCTTTGTTGGCAGCATCTGAGAGGATTTCAGAACTTTCCAATCATGAAACTTGAAATAGTGAGGGGTCCGAAGTGGATGGAGCTGAACCAGGCTGCGGTGGATTGGTGGACAGATCACCAGTCCATCACAACCACATACAATCATGAACACACACTCTCTCCGCTGGTTCGTCAGCTTAACATTCATGGCTTTGTTTTGTTTTTTTACTTCTGCTTCAGCATGCAGCTGCCCCGCTCTGCAAGCTGAAACCCTGCATGCATCCCGACTCAGAGAAGTGAACAATGCTCGTCGTCTTACGACTGTGCCGTCTGGTTTTAGATTCTTTAATCATTTAATCTGTTTGTTTTAATCACTCACACACACACGTACACACCTATTGTTTAAAAATGTAAATGCGTCCTCATTAGTTTAAAATTCTGCAGGGGTTACGTAGCTCATGTTTGCTCTCATCAGATCCTGTCTTTCTTCCAAACTTCCTCAAGACTTTAGAAACCATTAAACATCTTTAAGGTGCTGTTCAAGCTCAGTCCTTTATGCTTGGAAGTTGTTGTTTTCACTCCTTTGTCCTTACATACAGAAGCCCTAAACGGTCATATATGCATACGTTTTATTTCTCCTGTTTTCCCGTCATAACAACATAACTCCACCGTTTTTTCCTGATAACGAGTTATTTTTCCTCCGTTTTCCCGTGATAACGACATAATTTATTTGAGATCTCATGAAAACTAAGAAAAAAAGTCTCTGCACACTTAGATCCATGCATACAAGTGCATTTTTCACCAAGATTTCGGTCTATCGACCTTAACCAGGGTATTGCAGTGCCTTTGAGATCTCAAGTTAATTATCTCGTCATCATGGAAAAACGGAGGAAAAATAACTCGTTATCATGGGAAAACGGAAGAAATAAAATGTATGCATGTATGACCGTTTAGGGCTTCCGTACTTACACGATGGTGACATGTCTGTGTTTCTGGAACTGTGGTTCACCAACTGCATTGTGGGCATTTCTGAAGCTGTTTCCTGACTGGTTGCTGTTTTCACCATCAGGCATCTAAAAATCAAAAGCAAAACCAATTTGACTACATTAATTGCAGATTTTAACGATTTGCAGCAGCGCACACACACATCTAAGAGATAACTGAGCAACTGCTTCAAAGTAAAACAGGAGTAATAATAGAATGTTTTTGAAAGAATTTCTTTATATGTGAAAAAACTGTGATGTCACAATGTGATCAATGCAATGTTGCATTATAAAAGCTATTCATTGTAGATGATGACACAGCACCACAAGCATATTTTAACTTTTCACTAATCTTAAGACAATGAAAGGTTGCTAAAGAAATGCTAGCTAACTTAGAAGAAAACGGAGAAACCCTACCTCCAAACCATTAGTCTGGATAAAACCACTGGAAGGTACACCTACAGACAGAGAACAGAAACCAAAGTCATGCTGGGTACCAACTGGGCCAACTGGGCCAACTGTGGTTCAAAACTACAACTTCTGTCTGTAGTGGTTGATAGTGAAGATTAGATTACTTGTTTGGAATACCATTATAAATACTGCATAACTACTTTAAACAGTAGCTGATAAGAAGTTTGAGGAGAAAGGAACATTCTCATTTTATTTTTATTTTATCTGATAGCAATTTTGACACTATCACATGCAAACTATGGTTAAGTTGAGTATATTAAAATATTTAATGGAAAATAAACATTTTATGAAAAACATGTGTGTGTGTGTGTGTGTGTCTCACTTGTCTGAGCCTCTGGTACGTATGATGGATTCACTTGTCCCTCTCTCTCTCCAGCTGTGCTGGCGCCGTTTACTTGGCTCTGTGTCCTCATCCTCCTGTAGTATAAATATATAGTACAAGCAATAATTATACTATCCATTAAGTTATGAAGATGTGAAGGAAAAACTGCTGGTTTCCTACTTCATTTCTTCTTGGTAGTCTGGTTCTAGAGGAGATTGTAAAGAAAACAAATGATTTATTAGTTTGTTGTAATAAAACAATATTAGGATGGCTCAAGATTTAGGATTTGTGCCTCTTCTCATGTGACAAGCCAGTTTAAATTAAAGTTTCACCCAGAAAGGTGTAGGTCAAGTTAGACTTGATAGATCAAGGGTCTCACTTTTTGCTTTCTTATAGCAGAAGAGGATTCCAAGAACGAGCAAAACCAGCAGAGCACAGCTTCCAAACGACGCGACTACAGCTATCAGCACCGTCCAGTCAGGGGGTTTGGGACCTGTTTTAAAATAAAATCAATCAATAGTGTGTCATTAGAGCATTCAGTTCACTTTGAAGTTATGAGACAATCAGATCAAGTCAGAGGAACCTCAAGATCATTTTAAAAAAAGCCAATGTTGCAAGTATGTCATCGTCTGCTTTGGCTGTTATTTATGTGAAACGGATGATTACCATCCCATCATCACTGGAAATGAAATTATGACAGCACATGACAGGTCTTCTGTCCCTTACAGAGTTTTGTATTCACATAATGGGTCAGCTTCTCTGACCTTCATAAAACCTTTGCCCGACAACAGAACCTCTGTGGCTTTAAACCTTTAATTCTTACATTCTGTATTTCCTGAATTTGACTTAAGTAAGACGAGAATGATTATTTAAATTTTCATAAGACATAAATGGATCATAAAGTTGATCCCCCACATGACATGTTTTTCTAATTAAAGTACAATAATCCACCCACTTCCTCCTTTATGAAGTCACCCTCAGTCTTCAAAGTGACAGACAGACAGACAGACAGACAGACAGACAGACAGACAGATAGATATTGATTATAACCTCAGGATGAAAATGCATTTAACTACTATTCTGCAATGATGGATTAAACGTCCTGTTGATGTGTGGCTGCAATAGACAGCACAGGAATTAACAGGTATAGATGAATGGATGTATGGATGCTTGGATGGATGCATGGATGGATGCATGGATGGATGCATGGATGGATGCATGGATGGATGGATGGATGGATGGATGCATGGATAGATGCATGGATGGATGCATGGATGGATGCATGGATGGATGCATGGATAGATGCATGGATGGATGCATGGATAGATGCATGGATGGATGCATGGATGGTGCCTTAACTCCAGACACCTTTAAAGCTAAACTGAAAGTTCTGCTGCTTTTTTTGGTCTAAGTTCACTGCACTTTTCTTACTCATCAATTCTAAGCTCCTTTTTCTGTTGATATTCTGCATTTTAATTGTAGTTCTTATTCATTTATATTTATTATGCTTTTTAATACACTTGTGTTGCCTTTGTGTGTGAAATGTGCTATACAAATAAACTTGTCTTGCCTAATACATTTTTTTAGGTTGGGTCCAAGATATGTTGGATGTTTTTCTTACCAACCATCAGCAAGACAGAGCTGGATTGTGGGATTGCAAGTGTGGAAACAGTTGCCAAGCACTCGACCGTTGTGTCGCTGACTGCCTGGAACTTCAGGATACTGGTGGAGTTGAAGTAATCTCCATCAGCCATGATGGTGGTGTTGTACAGGCTGCTGTCCACAGCTCCACCATTTCGGCTCCAGCTGACAGTTGGAATGGGGTACCAAGCAGTTGTTACACACTGGAACTCCACCTGCTGGTCCTGAACAGCAGTTATGTTTCCTCCCATGATGGAGACTGTACCACTTTCTGATGAAAGACAAACAGAGGACAGAGTCAGGAGCACTTCTATTTTTTCAGTTCACATCTTTTCATTAGGTGGGCAGTACAGTGGTTTGGTAATCAGCACTGTAGCCAAAAAGCAAGAAGGTTCTTGGTTCAAATCCTCCATGAGGAGGTCTCACAGGAATAAACAGGTAGAGATAATAGATGTTTATATTAAGTAAGTTAGGGCTTTGTTTTTGTTTTTAAAAAAGGACAAAAACTGCTCTGTAATATTTACTATACTATATATACTATATATTTACTATTTATTTACTACATAAATTACAGCAAAATCTAAAATCGGCTTATCGATTAATAAACCACTAATGTATATGCATAGAAGCCTGATATCCTCTGCGTTGTACTGACGGACATATTCCCTCTCTTGGAGGAGTAGCAGGCATCATTTTGCTTCTATAACTGTTCACTGAAGAAAAGCAAGATAACATGTTCTAATAGCTTTGATGACCGCCTCTATAAGCAATCTGGTGTATCTTTTAATTAAAAAAAACAACATCAAGTGCTTTTTCTGGACTGCGTGTGTTTTTGTACAACAGAAGAGATGGCATCATATTCAAAGATGAAAACCAAGGATATTTTTGGTTTATAGAGGAGTTAACGGCTCAGTGAAACGGTTTGTCACTAAGAAACAGATCCACACTATCACCTCTCCACCACTGTGTTTCACAGTTGGTACGTTTTGTTTGTGCTAATATTTTGCATTTTCAGCCAAACATTGTTATTCAGAACATCTTATGGGGTGTTGAAATGAAACTTTGCAGAACTAAACTGTTCTACTATGTTTTTTTGTTTGTTTGTTTATATAAGTGTTATCTTTTTCTAACTGTTTTGGGGCTTTGTATTACTGTGTAACATACAGTTTAGCAGGAGGAGCACATGCTTCTTGGAAAGAGATTCTGTATTTCACTTTTGTTAATTATTGCCTTTTTTTGTTGGATTTCATCTTTTTGCCTATATTTGTAAATCATGTCATGTATAGCTCATCAAGTTTACATGTAATGAAATGAGCTATATAAATGCATTTATATAAAATCGCTAATTTATAGTTGATCACTTATATTTGATTAGCAATAACTGTCCTCTACTTATTTCCTGTCGCAGTAAAAGTTTATTTTGATTTCCACACACATCTTTGGCATTTTGGCTTCATCACTGCTCCAGTTTCTGTACTTGCTTCAAAATTTTCAGGGTAAAAGAGTTGAAATCTGTTCTCGTAGTTGCATGATGTCATGATAAATGAATGATTCACAGCTTTAAGAACTTACTTGGGGAAACGTAAAAGGACTCTTTGACCTATGACCTGTTGAAGTGAGTTTGTGGTGCCAGACAGTAGGAACCGTTCAAAAATGCAAGTGTGTCTAAACTTTACCAGAGACACCAAAATCTTAAGATGGTTATGTTATATGTAATATATAACACCATGAAAATGAGCGTAAACACTCCTTCTTCTTCATCAAACCATTTCTATCACTTCAGGGAACAAGACACATGCGGATGCTGACCCACACTTAATTCAGATTCACCAGTCAGCCTTCTAAGGTTCATGATTTTCACATTCAGACAATGTTATTAATGCCACTGAGCAGTTCACCTGCAGCTTCCCCGTCCAGGCATTCAGCCTCAGCACATCACGAAAACAGAGGGAGCTAGAACGTTGGCAGGAACATACACTGTTGACCATACAGTCAAAATAATGTTGGGTTTTTCTGAAACCTCTTCTCATGAAGTGATTGTGACGTTGTGATTTATTCTTGATAGATGCAAACAAAAACACTCCAACTTTATGTGTATAACCAGCGATGGGACAATTAAATGCTGCACTCTAGTACTTTCATGTACTAATGCCTGTTTAAAGTAAATGAAGATTTGACCTGAATTAATAGAGAAAAGTCTGATAAATATCCAACCTTCCACGTAAAGCTGTGCTGTCTTTGGTGTGTAGTTTCCCTGCACGGTGCAGGTGACAGATCCAGCCTCTCTGCGGGTGACATTATGGATGGTAAACTCCACGCAGCTTGTGACACCAGCGGAGCAGAACCTGGCAGAAAACTGCTCTGACGAGGGGATTATATCTCCACTTGATGTGGCAGTAAGGACCGTAAGAACCACAAAGCCTCGCACATTCCAGGTCATGACCTGCCAGCTGCCCTGCACGGTGGCGTTGAATCGAACATTTGACCCTTGCAGCGCTGTTGAGTTCAGCGGTTCCAGTAGGATCTCCTCAGTCACCACTGGACAGAGAAGAGACAAGATTTTCACAAGTAGCATTCTGTATGGACGCAGTTTTAAACATAAAGCATTTGTCTGGATTACAAGCTGTCAATTAAAACTGCAACTGTCATTTAAACTGCAATTTATTCTTGAATTTACGATGATGGTTTTCACATTTTAGAAAATGGGAATATACGTTATTTATATAATTGCTCATTTACTTAATTGGGAACACTCTGTCTGCTCTGTCCTGGAGTTGCTATAAAAATAAACCCCAGTTCTTGCTGTCGTGTTCAACCACAACATCACGTTTGTAAATGAAAACTGGTTCGAACATTTTCCCAGGAAAAATAAAGGTCAAATAAATCCAGAGCTGCTGTTTTTGACTCAACATATTCACATAATTATATAATTATAACTGAATAATGAAGCAGGGAAATTGTGTAATGAATGAATAAATAGTGCAACAGTGGAGCATGCACACACACACACACACACACACACACCATATGTACAGAAAACACATAAATCTGTCTTCAGGCAAACTGCTTTGTTGACATTTCATTCTGCAACATGCTTGTATTTGCTCAAGGTGCAAAAATGTTTAGAAGGCTTTGGCTTTGTGCTGATGGCTTTGAAAAGGACTGAAACTCAAATAAAA
Organism: Arrhamphus sclerolepis; assembly: GCA_037176975.1. NCBI lineage: Eukaryota > Metazoa > Chordata > Actinopteri > Beloniformes > Hemiramphidae > Arrhamphus > Arrhamphus sclerolepis. The sequence goes on along the minus strand of JBAMYA010017269.1, from coordinate 926 downwards.
CCTACATCTGAGGTGACCTGAGTCGGTGAAGTGTTTCCATGGCATTTATGCACCAAGTCACTCGTGTCAGGAATGAGCGCCACTTTTGTAGATTTCACTGAGGAAGATTGACCAGATTGGTTCATTCAGTTTACCTTCCACATGTTTATGACGGGTGTATTAGGACAGCTGGTTGCTTGAACATGTTTTATATTCAGCGTCCTGCATGAGCCAGCAGGCCAACAACCCTTCATTTAGTGAAGCATTTATTCTACCTCCTTAGATAATAAGTGTGAACATCTTAATTGTGTTATCTTAATCTTTGTTGTATCCAATCTCATCATGTATCTCACAGCATTTTCAAAAATTACAATTATAATCTCAGCAAAAGCAGGATTTTCTGCTTACATTTCCTAATTCTGTTCTGTTCAGCAGGTTTTTACTGAGATTTTAAAGCCAACTCAAAATGTAACTGAAGTGAAGTTTCTCCGCAGCACAATTCAGTCCCAAAGAAGAAAAAGCTGTCGCAATATGGAAAATGCAAAATAACACTGAATGCAGGGATTTGAAGTTATTTTGACAATTATTTCTTTGCAGACAGACTGAGCCCTCGATATGTTTTGTTTTGTTTTCATTCAGGACAGCAACACCCTGAAAAAGAAATCGGTACTTGATTGCAAGAATTTTTTTAGTGAGGACATGAAATTTCTATTAAAAAGCGTTATGTTAATTAAAACTGGTGATGTTAACAAATGATTTTATTAGTTTTTTAATAGTTATTCGTTACAAAAGTAGTATTAGTCCATGCTTTTGTTTCTTCTAGAGTGGATTACTGTAATTCATTATTTTCTTGCTGTACAAGCAGCCTTTTTAAAAACCTTCAACTAGTCCAGAATGCTGCTGCACCAGTACTAACCAGAACTGGCTATAGAGACCACATCTCACCA
>JBAMYA010017258.1:0-17019 GCA_037176975.1 Arrhamphus sclerolepis | reverse complement strand
GGAGCCAGAGGCAGCAGGAGAGGATTGTGGGTAATCAGACCTTTTACTGTTCATCACTGACCTCCATCACACCTGCAGGCTGAGATACATCTTAAATGTAACGGTCTAAAGACCAGTTACGGCTCCGGTCTGGAGACTAAAAGGTGGAAGGAGTCTAAATATTTGGTCTTAAAAAGCAGCAATCTTGTTCTTTTTAAAGAAAAGTGAATTATATTTTAAAGAGAACTGATATAATTTAAACAGATAATTCTTTAGTAAAGGTCTGATAAACTGTTAAGTTGGAATCATCAGTTAATGAACCCTAAAAGTGCTGTCAGTCAAACTGCTACTGAATGCTTCCTAGTTTCAGAGATAGGAAGCAAACTTGTTTCTGTTTAAATGAGAAGCTGTGATTGGTCCATGACTGGCCCAGGTGAGACAGCTCACCTGCAGGTTGTTCCTCAGCTCGCGACAGTCTCCCTCCAGACTGAGGATCTGCTGCTGGTACTCCAACATCCTGGAACACACCGATACACCACAGCTGAGCGGCTGCAGCTGCACAGACACGGGTGACAAGTGTGCACGTGTGTGCGCGCACACTCACCTGGCCTCGTTGTTCTGGATCTCCTTGTCCTTCTGCTGGATCTGGTTGTTGAGCTCAATCACACTCTGAGCCAGCTGTGGACACAACAGAATCAAAGATTTCTTGTGGAGCAATGAATACTGCTGCACAGAGATGTTTGGAATCAGCTGTGACACATCCAGAACCTGGGCAGAAGCCAGACTGAACTCTTGACAAGAGCTTATGTTTTTGTAGGTACCGAGTTAGCCGCTCTTACTGGATCAGAACCAGAGACCCCGGGATCAGAATTCTGAATCCAGGAATCAGTATGAGGTCAGCTGATTCTCAGGAAGCTGACTTTGTTAGACAACTTTCCAGCTTCCTGCTCTACTTCACTGTTGACACAAGAATGAGGTTCTTCTACATGCCATCACAACAAACTTCCTTATCATTCTGTGTGTTTACATGAACAATACTCTAATATTAACCAGATTAAAACTAAACCATGTAAACAAAGAAGTGGGTCTGAACAAGGTCATCAGAGATGTAAACACACTTTCAGACGTGGAGTATTCAGATCAGTCTCATTTCAAATAAGTTGAACTTGAAACTCATAAAAATCAGGGAGAATTTGGAGGGAAAAGGAGTCTTTTACTAGCCTGGTCCTCACCAGACTAGTAATTCTGTTCCATTTTATTTCACTTCACCACAATCTGGGAAAGCTCAGTTCTTTTCGGTTTTCTCAAAAAACAACCGCCCAATCAACAAACAGAAGGGTGTCAGAAATTGTAGTTCAGTTGAGTCCTATAAAAACTACAATGGCGTCAGACACACATATATGGGAGACTACTTGCTCTGTCTTGAAGAAGATCGCCAGTATCAGCAACTTAAAGCCACAACAACATAAGTGTTTACTTAATTTTTTGAATGGAAATGATGTAGTAGCCCTGAATCGATATTTTCTGGTATGGACGACTGTATTTACAGTGGAAATACGAGGCGGCTGTGCTAGCACATAACATATGTAATCGCTAAATGTTAGTGATTGATTTATGGCTAGACCAAGGATTTTAAGCTTCAGAAGGCCAACAGGAAGTAAATGTTTGGCAAAGGAGAACAACCAGACTCTTTACAAGAATGAAATGAAGTACCAAGAGTCTGGAGAGCACCTGGCTAGCCTTTTACTGTACTATTTATGTTGTATTTTTCATGCAAAGTTTGATTTGATGCTGCAGCACAAAACCACAAAAATGTGTGAGACCTGAAACATCTCATCAGTGGCAGACCAACCCCTAACCCTCATGTCCGACAGACATAAATCCTAAATAGTACTCTTTACGCTCATTTAAACAACATCCATGTGGCTCAGGAAATCCATCAGCTGCTCCAGGAACAAGAAGTCCTTCAATAACACTGTTGTTGCCAGGACTGCTGAGTCATCCCCTTACTTACAGACACCAGTTGTCGTGGCAACGAGGGAGCGAGCAGCCCCTCCCCTCTATGTGAGTGAGTTCAGTGTTTTAACTTGGACTGTTATTAGCACATTCAAAACTTTTGTGTTGCGACATCAGAGTTCAATTTTGGCAACAGGGCATCACGTCCTGCCAGACCTTCAGGTGACCCACCTCTCCTCTCTTCTTGTGCAGCTCTGTCAGCTCCTCCTGGTGTCGGATCCTCATCTGAGCCATTTCCTGCTGCAGGGCATCGCTGCGACTGGAGTCCTGGCTGAACACAGAACAGTGGATGTGTCAGAGGACAGGTGACCTTCAGGTGGACAAAGTCAGATTGAGGTCTCACCTGGACTCGTGTCCTCTCTGGACTTCATACTTGTCAGCCTGGTACCTCTCTGAGAGGACAGTCTGGATGTCCGACTTCTCCAGCAGACGGTGATCTGAAACACAAATGCTAGCGTCAGACAGAGCACACCTGTGGAGCATCTGTAATATACCTGGGGGGCCGTGTCCTCACACTGGTGGACGATCTCCTCAAAGGTGTGTCGTTGAACTCGGTCTCTGAGCTTCAGCTGTTCTGAGATGTGCCTCTTCCACTCCACCCGCTGCTCCATCACCTCCTGGTAGACAAAACAAACACTGTCACACACAGCACTGACAGTTAAAAGATCCAGACATTCCGGACCATAGATCTCATCCACCATGAGAACATGGAATCAGTGGTCATGGAGGATTTGGGAAGAGAAAGATCTGAATTCGGGAATTCTAGAAGCTCTGAAGCACAGTTATTGATTATTGCATCATGAATATGTTACACTTTAAAGCTGCTAGATGAGATGAAGATAATGTGACACTACAAATCATTTCTGAACTTTTTATGGTCAGGAAAGTAGAATATAGAATCTTAAACTGCCAGGAGGCTCCTCCTAACTGATGACCTCACACTGCATCTCCTCCTCTAACTGATGACCTCACACTGCATCTCCTCCTCTAACTGATGACCTCACACTGCATCTCTTCCTGTGACTTACTGAAAGCAGACATGGACTAAAACTGGACCATGTCCGAGTACAATCATTGCAGCTTGTTGATGAAGATTCTCAGTCATCCAGGTCATATTTATCCAAAAGGTTGAAGCAAGGCAACTGGACTTGTAGAATATTCTTGAAGACGTTTTGCTGCTCATCCAAGCAGCAACTGAAGAAGCTGCTTCAAGAATATTCTACAAGTCCAGTTGCCATGCTTCAACCTTTTGGATAATCACTGCAGCTCTCGTGTCATCAGATAATTGATCACATCTGAATCCTACTGACATTTTTAAGAGATTTTGTAGATGTTTCTGGAACAGAGTAGACACCACCAGCTATCGGTGGTCCTTCGTTTTGGTTGTTAGCAACAGAACCAATACAAATATACAGGGGAGGTGGACCAACAACATCCACAGGTTGGTAATACTAACAGAAAGCAGACCTGCTGCTGCGGGGTCTCCCGGGCTCCTACTGAGGAGTATCCCGAGTCCTGTCCGTCTGCTGCGGGGTCTTCCGGGGTTGTTCCAGTTTCTGATTAACGAGTTGTGGTCACCGGGTTCTGTATACCGGGTTCTGACCGCGGCAGCCTGAACTCACCCGTGTTAGCCATTAGCACGTTAGCAGCGGAACTTACGCCGGTCCGCCGGGTTTGTCACACTCACCGTACAGGTGCGCCTCCCGCTGCGCGGCCCGGGTCCGTCACTGTCTCCCCCCCAGATCCTCGCTGCAGGTCCTCACGGCTCCGGTTTGGTTTCGGTTTGGTTCGTGGCGCTCACCTGCTGAAACCGACCAGTCTGCGCCATTCTGGCTCTGAACAGCACTTCCGGTCGCAGGACAGTGACGTCACTATGAAGGCAAAAAAGGGAAAGATCAACTGCTTAGTGCTAAAAAAAAAACAAAACAAAACCGAGGTTCTTCCAAACACTTACTTTTTAACGCTCAAGTGATTTAATTTTAAATTCGCCATCGTTCGTGTCAGCTGAATGAGTCCGGTGACGTCATCCAGAGCTCAAATTCATATCAGAGCAGCTTTTTACAGATGTGTTAAACATGTCAGAACGATGTTTCAGCGTGAAATAAATGACATTACTTTAATCTACAAACGTAGAGAAACAGGCGTTTGACATTTTTTTTGATAATTTAAGGCAACATACTCTTCTGTGAACCATCATACTGACACGCATTCCTCAGAAACTAAGATTCATGCTACTCTATGTTCGACTTAATTTAGCCTACCTTTTGTGTATACATATATACCCATAATTCATATGGGTACACTGACTCACAGGAACAAGCAGGTATAGATAAAGGATAGATGGGTAGGCCTACACTTACTTTTGATATTGTAGTTCGGTTTGCAGTCTCTGGCACCAGAAAGAATTTTTTTAATATCTTAGCAGTGCCTACTATATTTCATTATTTCAGCATCAGATAGACAGAGCTTAAGCCTGAATTAGGCTAGAACAAGCTATAGCTCCTGCTATTCAGTGAGGTTGAAATGTTTCTTCAATAGCTGTAATTAGCTGATCTGTGTCAGGTTTGTTTGTTTTCGGGGGATTAATCAGGGTGGGCAGAGTGTCAGATCCTACAAGATGGTGGTTTGTCATTGGCAAAATTAAAAAAAAAAACAAGAATCAACAGAAGAAAGATTATTTGTAATTTTAAGTAGTGTTTTAAAGACACTGTCTCTTCCACGAGTATATCCTCTCTCCTACAGCTCTGTTGCAATTACATGCAAATTTACAATTATGCAAATTGTCATTTAGCAATTTCTAGCTACTTTTAGGACAGTGAAAGCTACTTTCTTTCCTTATTCCTTATAAATTGTGTCAAAAATAATTTAAGCATCTTAGCCATACAAGTGTTTTTTGTTTTGTTTTTTAAAAAAAACAAAACAATCTGATGCATATTTGTACTAGTTGAATAAAGACTTATTGAATTCCTTTCTGAAAAAGTCTTAAAATCAAACGTTTCCTTTTTTTCATAAAAAAAATATCTAATAACCTGTTAAATGTGCAAAAGAATGTAGGGAATGGCATTTACTTAATTAAAAAAAATAGTTTTAATTTTAATGGTTGCCCAGCACTAACACATGTATAGTGTGCCGTTTTATTTATAAGTATATATATGTAAATGTGTTTTCATATGCAGTGAATGTGTCTGTCCACACTTGTCTCATACAACATATTTTTTAACATCTTCTGACAGTAATGATGCATATAAAGGTTATCTAGAGAACTGAATGAAGACGTCAACAGAAACGTTTTGTTTCTCTGATGTTTATGTCAGGATTCGTCGCCATTTTGTTCGTAGTTAAAAAAACAAAACAAACCCAGATACGTTCAGAATAGAGTAAAAGTTTATTTTTCCAACACTTGGCTAATAAAAACAGTTAAAAATCAATAAAACAGGTGGTGCTGCAGACAGTTCAGCCTACAGGGGAAGCCAGCAAGTTGGATCCAGGATAGACCTGGTGCATCATGGGAAATGGAGTCCATAGTTGTAAACCTGATCATCAGGATATTATTAGATGTTGGTGGAATAATTTATTGATCTGTTATCAGAGGGAAAGGATGACCTGCAGGCTGAAAGATTGCGTCACACCTGTGATTAAAAACATACCTGTGATTACCCAGCATTCATTTAACCCGTGAACAAACATTCATGTTGATCAAAGCCTTCATTTTTCCGATTAAGTTAAACAGTTAAAAAAGGTCTAGAACTGTGAAATCATCTTGCAGACTAATCTGTCATCTGACACCTCTCAGTGATCACATGACCATGAGACTCTTAAGGGAACAGCTGACACCCCCCCCCCCCAAATGTCTGCTTTCTGTCTGAAATACTGGAAGTACTTCCAGCTGATCAGTGATTGCACGAGCAGGGATACGCTGTGGTTAATCAGGAAGTACTTTTATTTGTCTGACAGTTTCGACAGAAGATTTTAGTCATAAATGTTCTGATTCATAAACAGCACTTGTCATAAATGTTATCTTTCATCTTATCAGAACCGACTGACAGTCCTCACTTGGATCTCTGGTTGTGCAGCAGTTCTGGATGGGTGCAGGTCTCAACTCTTCAACACTTAGATTCTGATTGTTGTCTCAGTTAAAGATCCAAGTGATTCTTAAAAAAATATCCCAAATGTTTACTGTGTTTGGAGATTCTTCCTGGTCGACTTGGCTCAGTCAACACTGAACTCTTTGTGCAGAAACAGTCTGACCGTCCACTGAGACAGCGATCAGAATCAGAGAGACTAGTCCAGAATGATGGAGTCCAGACCTGAACTCATCCAGAACCAGAGAGAAAAGCTAGGTCCATCAGACCTGTTGAATGTGATTGGAGGATAAAAAGTGTGGACAGGTTCTGGTGACCTGGAGGACACAGATTTGGATCACTGTGGAACTTTTCTATCCAGAGACGTCAGACTGTTCCTTTAATGACAGAATCAATGAGAGTGATCAGGAACAGATCAGTTGCTTTCTACTGCTGTGAAGGAAGATCTGGAGTCATGTTGGTGAAGATCTGGTACCACATTGGTGACAGTCCACCTCAGAACTGGAAGTCCTTCCTGCTGCTGTCCTCTCAGTGACAGTGATGGTCTTCTGACCTCAGATCAGCAGTGCAACAGTGTTGACTGACAGAAAGGATCCGTTCTGAGGTGGACTGCACCTGAACTCCCCCCACCCCCCACCCCCACCCAACTGGACCCAGGACCCATCAAGCCTTCAGTCCCGGACCAGGGCTGTCAGGAATGGTCAGAGAGTCAACAGAGGACTGCTCGTTTGGAATCAGCTCCTCCTTGTCGCTGAGGAACAGAAAGAGAAGAGTTAGAGATGCTGGAGGACCTAGAAGACCCGGGCTGTGTTCCAATATCCATACCCCCCCAGTTTGAGTACGTAGGGCGTTCTGATTGCCATGAAAATAAGTGCAGAAGCATGTATACTTTTTGTACTTCACGTCCGCCATCTTAGCTACGTCATAGAAGAGGCAGAGCCAGCTGGACCCAAGTCAGCTTGAAAAAGTAAAAGAAAGAAGGCTACCATAATGGCAACAATGGAAACTGGATCAGCTACAGCTCCAGAAACTTAGATATAAAATTGTGGTTCTACATTTTAATAATTTGGGCAGGTGTTAAGCCAAGGCGGCAATCGTGACATCACTTCTGGTAAGTGGACCTTTGGGTGTGCGATTTGGAACGACATTTACTTGCCACACTTTCTAAGCGTGGAGAGTGTACTGCGTGTACTCACTGAAGTATGGACATTGGAACACAGCCCCAGTTCTGTCTACATCCAGAACATCCAGATGTGCAGAGCCCCTGTGGCCCCACCAGGGGCACCCTAACTACAATATCCAGGATTTAAAAAGATCTGCCCTCACCTGGAGCCCCTACATATGAATATTTAAAACTCAAAGGGTGTCATCACAAGTTTAAGTTCATAAAGTCAGAAAGAAAAAGTACATCTACATGGTACAGTTCTACATGGGTTGGACATCTCCCCATCGATCTGGCGTTTCAACAGTTACCTGTGGGAGCGGGCACGGTGGTACATGCCGCGGCGTTTCAGCGTGCAGACGACGAGCGCGACCAGCACAAGCATAGAGATGACAGCCAGAGTGGTGAAGAGAAAGGAGGCTGCAGGAGACAACAGGAAGGTCAGACATGACAGCTCTTATTGTGAACAGACCTGACAGGAACCAGTACCAGCTGATCAGGAAAAACTTCACCTGCAGTCCAGCGGGTGCGGATTTTATGAAGGTCATACCAAGCTGAGAAACAAGAACAGGTGAGACATGTGAAGCAAGGACAGGTAAGATGGGTGAGTGTTTGCATCAGTGTCTCTCCTCACAGTCTCCGCTGCAGCTCCTCAGACACTCCTCCTCACTGTCGAAGTTGTTGGCATTGCCTTGACAACCACCATAAAAGAAGGTCCGGCAGGAGGCGGAGCCTGAGTCGTAGTAGAACTTGGTGAAGGCGGCGCGGCAGTTCCCAGTGTCAGGTTTCAGTCTGCAGTGATCTGAGACAAAGTGGATCAGATGTTACCCACACTGCACATGGATGTGTTAGCTGCACAATTTTCCAAACTCCACATTGAACCAGTTTCACCAACATCTACAGTAGGTAGGAAGCAGAACAGAGTCCTTGGTATCCCATGATGCACTGGGCAACAACAGCAGTAACTGCACTGATAAATGACAGACTGGAGGTTACTGGTTGGTGTCTTCTGGACCATCAGGACTGCACTGCTCTGTACATCAAGCTCCTGATGTTTGCAGATGACACTACCCTCATCGGCATCATCTCTGAGTCAGCCTACAGCAGCAAAATGGAAAGTCTGGTGTCAATCTAGAGCTCAATGGTGGGCTTCAGGAAGGACCCTGCCCGACTCCCCCGTCATCAACTGTGATACTCTGGTGACCTCTGAGTCCTTCATCATCCTGGGGACCACCATCACCCAGGACCAGAGCCTCAGCTCCCTCACCAAGAAGGCTCAGCAGAGGTTTTACGTTCTACTTTAGAAATCCTTTGGGAGGTTCCCTCAGAGAGATTAGGGTTCCAGCAGCACAGCATCAAACAGGAGATACAGTGACATACATATACTATATACAATAATCACTCCAGGAGCCGTCCATCTGCAGGATACAGATGTGCTGCAGGATCACCAACCCTCTTCTCTTGGACACAAACTGTTTCAGACACTCCTCCAGGTCCATCAGGACCAGGACCTCACTGGCTTTTCCTCCAACTTGAGACCTATAACTTGACTGTTATTGTGCATGTTCTATACATCTCGGCCTCGCTGGTCAGGTCTATGCAGCTTCTGGAAAAGAATCCAGTAGAACCTCAGATTCAGGAGGGACAAAGTGGTTTTGTCCTGGAACAATGGAGCAGCTGTGTTCCTTCGCTCAGGTCCAGGAGGGATCATGGGAGTTTACCCAGCCAGTCAACCTGGGTTTGAGGTCAACCTGAATTCTTCATAATTCTGGATGCTATAGTCCTGGTCTTGATTGACACTTGAACCAACCGGAACATGCGTGTTAAGTACTTGGAGAAAGCATTCAACCATGTCCCTCAGATAATCTGGAGGTGGCTGGGAGAATGGGACATTTAGTCCCTGTTCAGTGGTAGTAACTGGTCTGGCGCCACCTTCAGAACCCCCGTAACCGTCACACCTGAGCGTCTCACCTGGAATGCCTGCAGGACCTTGGTCTTCACCCTTGGCATTCATGGAAGATGGCAGGACAGTGACTCCTGGAGACAAAGAACACCTGCTATCAGTGACCTGCTCTCAGACAAGGACGAGGTCCAATCATAGACAGACACGAGCCACGATAGACCCGCCCCCACGTATAATTTCATTGGCTAGGCTCTAGCTGCAACCTGATTGGCTGACACATGCATTGATGTGTCGAAAGAAGGAAATTTCTCAACTTTTGACAGAAGCATTGGACCCCCCACAACAAAAGCAACCTACAATTCAGATGGCCCAGTCAAAGTCTTTTTCAGGGGTGTAAAACTAATTAATCTTGGGCCACATCACCGTGGTTACCATTAAAGGGCCGGATATCTTTTACCTTCTAAACCAGATATTGTCAGATTTTCTGCCAGTTCCCGGACAGTTGTAAAATAAAAATATGAGTTTGTGTCATAAAATCTCTAAAGTCAATACTTTTATTATGAAATTGAGGCTTTTGTGCAAAAATCACAATTTTCCTCCTATGATTGATTGAGAAGAAAAAAACAGACCTAATTAAAAAAAAAATGTTGTTGTAAAATGACAAATTTGTCAATAGCACATCTTTTTCTCAAACGCAAAAAGGGAATTTTTGTTATAAAATCTCAAATTTTACAAAAACACGTTCATAAAATTGAACTAAAAATCACTTTTTCCCCCTCTAAAATCAAATAAAAATGTTTTTGTAAAAACATAAAACCCCCAATTATTTGACACAAAATAGAAACTTTTTAACTTCTTTTTGTTAGAAAATATAAACCTTTGGCAATATGTATATTAAATTACAGCAGCTCTAAAACTGCAATTTTTTAAAATAATTTCAACGTTTTGTCCTGAAAATCAGCTATTAAAAAAAGGAAAAAAGGTGTTATTTACAAAAATTACAGGTTTTGAAAAAAAAAAAAACTTTTTGTTGTAAAATATTTTTTTAAAGTTTACTAAATCTGGATTTTCTGACATAAACCAGCTGCTCTCCACCTCAGTTATTCCAGTTTTTGATGTCAGAACGCAAATATTTTCTCAGAAATATTCTAGTTCAAAGTTTATGATTCTCTTTGCACACTCTTCTGGGCCAAATAAAATTAAGTGGTGGGCCGGATTTGGCCCGCAGGCCTGGAGTTTGACACGTGTTGTCTATGGAGACAGATGCAGACAACGCAGTACAAGTCTGATCTTCACCTGTGCATGTAGCCTTGCAGTCGTCCTCGGTCAGGTAGTTGTTCTTGTTTCCTTTGCAGCCTCCGTAGATGAATGATTGACAGCTGTCAGCGTCTTTGTTGTAGTACCAGTGCTTCAATGCTGCTCTGCAGGGACCCACCTTAGGCTCCGCCTCACAGCGTTCTGGTTGGACAGCAGCAAACACATGCTGCATTAACCTGGTGCTCAGGTACACAACACTGATTCAAGGTTCTGGTTCACTGGTCCTGAACTCCTGACCCAGGTCCTGGACACCCACACCTGATAGATCAGGTTGCTGAAGTACACAGAACATACAGGGCAGACCCAGGACCCGGTCAAAGACCAGGGCCTGTGTAAGCCCAGAAGGAGTACCAGTGACTACATAAGCATGTTCCTGAACAGCTGATTGAAGAACACGTACCTGCAAACTCGTCAGCAAACATCTCTGCAGGACAAAGAGAAACATGTTAGAGTCTGAACCTCCATCATGGTAGCTGCAGAAGCCCAAGGGGAGACTCCTCAGGTTCTTCTACATTTATATTGTCTAAATTTGGTTTTAAGGTCACTGTGGCCTTAAGAACAAACATTGAACTAAGTAATGATCATGTAGTCATGGTGACAGGGAGTCTTTTGGTGGGTCGGGACAGTCTCATCTATTTTTGGTGAGTCAGGGACGTGGTCATCTTGGGGGGTTGTTAGTAACAGGTTAGGGGATGGTTGATGGGTCTCAGTGGGTCGGGGGCAGGGTTAGTGGTTCAGTTACAGGTGACTGGTTACCGGTCCTTTGAAGGGGGGCAGGGTCTGCAGGACCAGCTGGGTCAGCTGGAGGATCAGCTGGAGCCATCCGAGGGGCTTTGACAGCGGGTGCAGGACTGGAGTCATCAGGAAGAACTGAACCTGGACACACACACACACACACACACTTAGGTTACTAGCTTCACTGAAGTGGTTCTGATGGGTTCTGGGTCTCATCGGGTTCTTCTTTTATCTCCTGAACAGTTATGACCCAGAGACCAGCTTCTGGATTTGCAGCACCCCAAGCCCCTCCCCTCCCCCTGCCTGCGACAGGTGTTCCCGTGATGGAAACACCGGTTCCTCCGCATACCTGAATGGCTCCCTCTTGTTCAGATCTTTTCACAGCTTTACTGCTTCTAGATCTCTGAACAAACAAAGCAGCTCTGTTTGGACTCGGTACACAAACACACAACCCACGTGCACACGTGATTCGTGGGTAAACTGGGAGTGGATGGTTTAAACTCATCCTCCCAGTTGGATTCAGATTTCAGTGAACCTGAAGTCATCACACAAACAGACCCTGGTTTGGTCCTTTAGAACGGTGACTGCAGAACCAGGCGAGATCCAGTCTATTCTTCAGGACCGGACCAGATCCAGTCTATCCTTCAGGACCGGACCAGATCCAGTCTATTCTTCAGGACCGGACCAGATCCAGTCTATCCTTCAGGACCAGACCAGATCCAGTCTATCCTTCAGGACCAGACCAGATCCAGTCTATTCTTCAGGACCAGACCAGATCCAGTCTATTCTTCAGGATCAGACCGAGTTGTTGTATTCAGCGTCATAGCAGACCAGAATGAGACCACTACTGTTCCAGATCTTTCTGGTGTTTGATTCATCACTTCTTATCTTCATAACTCCACAGAACGTGTCTACCTGTTGTTCCAGGTATTTGCTACTTCTTCAGCAGCTCCAGGGACATGAAACACCTCTGGAGACCAGCGTCTTCTGGGTTCTTCATCTGGTTCCCAGAGCCATCACCATCACCTGAAGCTCGCCAAACTCCAGATTCTACTTTCATTCTTGCTTCGATATAGCAAGCAATAGCAGCCAGCAGCAGCTGAAAAGTTTACGTCGACGTCTCAAACTAACATGAAATATGAATTTATTTTATTTTAATTTATTTTTAAGTTTTATTCTTGACACTCATCTGCCACCAGGCGGCAGAAAAAATAACTAAATAAATAAATCAGAGCAGAAACAACTTTCGGATTCGTATAAATGAGAGCAAATGCAAAAGATTACGTCACTATTTTACATGTTTGTTTTTTTTTACGACTGTATTAGAACCGACAGCAGCAGGCCTGGATCTGACCTACACACTGCTGACTTCAGGTTCACCCTCATCTGGACTCTAAATCATCAGGAGACAGCATAGAACCAAACCGCTCACCTGTGACGCCGCTGCAGGCCGCCTCACACTCCTGCGCTGAGTCAAAGTTGTTGGCGTTGGCGTCACAGCCGCCGTAGGTGAAGCTGCTGCAGCTCTGACTGGTCACGTTGTAGAAGAACTTGGGGAACGCCGCTCGACATGGACCCACCTTCATCGGCAGACGGCAGTGATCTGCAGAGACGACAGGACAGTTTATGCACTGGCAACCAGTCTTGTAAGCTCACAAATGTTTACATTCTGCTCAGTTTGCAACCACCAGTACCTCATCCACTGCATTTCACTGTCTTGATATTTATATTTAGCTATTTACTGTTTATTTTTTCCCTATCTTTTGTCAGGATTTTGCTTAACTCTGTCTTTACTGTGTTGCCTGGGAGACCGAGAGTCACAAAGTTTGAATTCAGTTCAGTATTTCAGTATGTAGCTGCTGCAGAAACTGGCTTTGGCAGATCTGGACCTCCAAAGTACATGTGGACCTGGACTCTAAAACCTGCAACAACTCAAAAAATTAATCTGTCATAAAATCTCAAACTGAGACTTTTACACTAAAAATTACTTTTTTTCTACTAGTAAAATTACAAATCACTTTCTTTTAATTACAAAAACAAAATCACCATTTTTAAAAAAAAAAAAAAAAAGGCAAATTTTGATGTAAGATTGCAGGTTTCTTTTCCTTCAACCACCAAAAAAATTATACAAACCTCAAGTTTAACAAAACTGGGCCAGGGTTGAAACATTTCTCTCTCTTCACTTTGAGATTTTAATTCATGCTTTTATGTTATTGCAGTGTACTTTATGTTGAGGTTAGTCAGACCTTTAAGTGGTTAAAGCCAAAAAAAACAAAAAAAAAAAAAACAGAAAAAGAGATCCCAAAAGAAGTGCATTTCTTCTGAGTTGCAGTTTTCTCCGTTGTATTGAGTGCTGTTGTTGCTAGGCGACTGTACTGTGCAGATGAGCTGATGTTTATGTTACTTCATGCTGCGTTTCTATTGGTTGGTTAGCTGACAGATCGTAGAGGCAGCAACAGGTCACCACACTCTGAGACTATCATATATCTGTTGCAGCCTGTCTTGGTCATGGTGTCTGACTGTGAGATCTACCGCCACTGTTTTTGCGCTACGATGGAACATTTTCACCACGACTGACCATCTTTCATACAGTGTAAACCCTGCATCAGCCAAAGAAGAAGTTATGGAACGAGTCGTCTTTGCACATCAGATAAGACGACTGATTTTCCTGCTTTTAAATCTTAAAACATTTTTTCCTTTGGATTCTAACTCGATTTGAGCCATTTTGGTTTTAAGTCTTTTCCAGTCGGTGACCTTCCTAAGATGGTGGCGCCGTTGATGCAGCAACAGACAGAGGTGGATAGTCATGTGACCCAGTCTAGCCAGTCAATATGGAAGCGACATGTTGCAGAAGGGAAACGAACCAGTAGCTGGTTCATCCATCCATCAAATTCCGCTTATCCTTTCGGGTCGTGGAGGCAGCAGCTTGGGCAGGTAAGCCCAGACGCCCTGATCCCCAGCCACCTCCTCCAGCGTTCCCAGACCAGCTGAGAGACAATGTCTCCAGTGTGTCCTCCGTCTAATTTAACAACGCTGTTGGATCATTCACAACTGACTTGATGTTGGTGAAAGTTCCACCTCTGCTGAGCAACCAGTTCCTGGAGAAACAGCTCACTGAAGCGACTTCAGAGGATCCTTCAGAAACATGAAGGTTCTTGTACACAAGGACAGTTTCTCATATGTTTGACATGGGCAGTTGCCCAGGGTGGCATTGTTGTGAGGGCGCCCCCACTCCACCCTCAACATCACGCCATCACATCTTTTGATAACATGGAAACCAAATGGTTTTCTATTGCCCATTTCCTGGGAGTGGGTGCCCTCCATCTGGTTCAGGTGCTATAACTATAAATAAACTGGCCTTGCCGCTTCTTTACTGGAGCGGCTGGAGTTAGAGCTGAAGCCAAACCTGGGCCCATCAGGTTTGAGTTCAATTTCAAATCGTTTGCACAGGCTCGGGCTGGGCTCCGGTTTGCGCTCCGGCTCAAGCTGTAAATGAGAGGTGGCCTCTGGTGATTACATTTTGGTTGCACTGGCAACAAAAGCAAAGTCTGAGGTGTGGAAACGTTTTGACCACGTGCATAATGAAAATAAAAGGCAGTGGGTTGTGTGAAATACAAAAGATGGGACATGTATAAATAATTCTTGACAAAAGGCAAAAGAGCTGCGTGCATGGGCACTTTTGAACAATGTCGGCTGAAAAAGGGGTTTGGGCTTTTAAAAAGCTGTCAATCAAAATATACTAGTTGGGCTCAGGGCACATCTTTTAAGGCTCGATTAAAACTTTAGCTGGGGACGTATTTAACACACAAGTTGTGGAAAAAGGGGGAGGGGCAGGTGCTTTGACAACACCATTAGGAGGCAAACCATCCACGAAGTATTGTTTTCAATAAATTAGATTTATGTACTGGATATCTATTTTCCGCAGCTAAAGGGTAAAACACAGCTAAAGCTAAAAGGTATTGGACTTAAACATACTTACTCAAGAGTAGATGGGTTAAATTCTACTAAAAAGATCGCCCACATATTTAGGAAAGAGAAATGTCTTCATCTGGTAAACCCTTCTCAGTAGCTACATATCCTGGCTGGTCGGAGTGGCATCTAACACCTAGCTTCCAAAATAAAACAATAAGGTTCAGACTACAGTTTTTACAATAAAATGTTTTAATGTATAACTAAATCTATTTTTGGTGTGTGTGTGTCAGAGGAGGTGTTAGCCCAGGGCACCAAACAGCTTAGGACCTCCCCTGTTTGTACAGGTTCCTGGTCCTACAGGGTCCCTGGTCCCATGTCCTGGTTTCAGCAGCACTGAAACACATCAGGCTACATCCAAACTGCTGCAACGTTGCCATGCCAACCTGCAGTCTTCTCACCACTGACGTTAACAGAGCAGAGAGCATGCTACCAGCAGAACCAGTAGAACCAGAGTACAGGTCTCTGTGTACCTGACTGTAACACCTGAGCAGGTAAACTGGTTCCGCAGCATTCCAAACACACCTGTTCATCATCACCATTGTCATCGTCACTGATCACAGTCAGGCAGCCCCGCAGTGACGTCATCAATAACTGGACTCTTACCGGTACCGTTGCTCCGCGGCTCCCAGGAGCCCCCCATCAGCGGTACGATGTGCGGCGCGTTCCCGGAGTCTCCGTCCTCGCGGGCGTCGGCGCGCGCCCTCCTGAAGACCTGGAACTGGGAACTGGTTTTGAACGCGCACACATCACGGCCGCGGCTCGTGCAGTCCACCAACTGGCACTGCGGCCCCGCGTCCGCCGGGACCCCCACCAAGGCCAGGTCGCAGTCCTTGTGCGCGCAGCAGGCCGCGCGGCAGTCGTCCGCGGTAGATACCGAGGACCACTCGCCCAGGAGGCGCGCGCCCGCGGTCAGGGAAGTCGGGTTCAGGCCCTGGTTCTGGTCCACGGACGGGTCCCAGTTACAGTCGAGGGCCAGTCCGGTCCGGAGCAGGAAACAGAGAGAGAGGAGCCCGAACATGCTGGACAGGACAGAACAGAACTTTCCACAATCAGGTCTTGTTTAGTCCACTTCCGTCTCTGAAGCTTTGTGTCGCAGCTGTTTACCTGAGCAGGTGAAGTCACTCAGGCTCCGCCCACCGGCTGCGTCACAGGTACACACCTGCTGCCGCCCACTCCGACGGCTGATCAGAATCAGAATCAAGTTTATTGCCAAGTAGGTTTGCACTTATGAATTTGCCCTGGTGGTTGGTGCAGAGTATTAGAGTATCTTAAAAAAATGAGGAGCTGTAGTGCAAGCTGAAGGCTGTAAATATTATAAATGTGCATACAGTATATACAGTAGGATGAGGTGGTCCCAAATAAATAGTTAATTACAATTAGTGATAAAATAAGATGAACTGTAAAGCTCAACACATCTGACCTTAAAGCAGAGGATTCTTCTTAAACCACATTATTTTATTAAGTATCATCTTATGTTACTACACTGGAATTTTAAATGTTTAAGAAAAACGTACCACTTGGTTCAGCTGAAACTGAGGGTTGATCCTCTGACTCTCTGCCATCTTCCTCCTCCTCATCATCTCCCTCTTCAGCATCTGCCCTTTTTTTCTGAATCTGATTCCCTCTTGTCTTCTTTCCTCACACTGCTGTCTTCTCGTTCATGTTCTTCCAAACTTTTTTGCTGCTCTGTTCTCTCTCAATAGTCCTCCACACGTCTGAACCTCCTGATTTCTCCTCCATTGTCTCTTCTTCATCTCTATCCCTCTCTTCTGCTTGCTTCATTCACTCTTTTGTTCCATTTTTTTCTCACCATTTCTTTTCAAATCAGCCAGCCTACTTCCTACTAAAACCCT
>JBAMYA010017207.1:0-17024 GCA_037176975.1 Arrhamphus sclerolepis | reverse complement strand
AACTGCTAAAGACTTTATGAGCTTCTTCATCAGCAAAATTGTAAATATTAGGAATCAAATTCATGTTCTCCTGCCGGTTATGGGGACTGCGTTGGGCAGCACAGAGACCGTTGAATCAGCTGTACCTACTGATTTTTACCTGCTCTCTGCTAGGTTTTATTGTTAAACTAACACCAAGAACCAATCAGTAACAGGAACGGTGAACCTTTATGGAGAATATCTGATTTCCTTGGTAGAAAGAATCCAGCGAGTGTGTTCAGCTGCTTCTGCTACCAAAGGACTCAAACGTTGGTTTATAAAGTGATTCCCTAATTTCTTCGTTCAGGTCAGTTGTTCGTTTGCTTTTTGCTTTCATTTCACAGTTCAATAAGACATTAAACTTAAAAAAAAGTGGAAAATGTGGGCTTCTCTGAAGCTTTTGACTGGTCACGTAGCCAACATGACGAGCTGCTTTCAAACTGATTTTTTAAATGAATTCATTCATTTCATTCACTGCCACGATTTCTTCTTAGCATAATAGTTAGGAAACAATATGTGTGCACTTTTCAGATTATAAAAACAACTAAATGTGAGGTTACTTTCAGACCAGCGCAGCATGAAAAATGTGATTAGTGAACAGTTTCATCTGCACATTGTGCTTTTATCAATTTATTAGAATTTATTTTACTTAGAGTCTCATGAACATCTAAAAAGTCTGTCAGAACTTCACTTAAAGGTGATAAAACCTGGATACAGTTTCAAGAAATTTGAAAAAAATCTTATGAGAAAAACAGTTTCAGTTGACGCTCCAAGTTTGATGTCTTTTTTTTCTGTGCAGAAACAGTGTGTAAACATGAAAACAACATCAGAATTTAAAACTGACTGTCAACGATGCAGGAGAGACGAGCACAGATCACATAGTTTCAGATGATGCACAACTTTACAGTTTTCATTTCTATAAGTTTGGAGGTGCTGTTTTTCTCTTTATTTCCCATTTTGACATCATGACTTGGACTCGCTTCATCTTTCATGTGCTGGAAACATCTAATCATCAGTAGACGTGGAAGATGTGTCTTGCAGGTCAACTAATTGTGGAAAACTGCAGTTCTGGTATTTTTTTAAGCTGTGCCTTTGGTGTCTGCGGCAAATCAGAACATGGAATATGAATAAAAGGGAACAAATTAATCATTTAGCAGTCCTCCTGCCATGTGCACCGTGATGGATCTCCTGCCTTTGTTGGAAACAAGGACTTTTTATTTCTATAATAAGCGCATCTGCTCCCACACCCTTGCTGTATTTCTTTTTCTTTTTTCATTCCTCATCTCTCTCTTCACATTCCTTGAGCACGGACAGTTTTTGTCATCTGACTGCTTCTTTTCAGCAGAAAAGATTTCTCTGCTTTGGTTTGATATCAAAGAAACTGGGGAATAGTGGAATAATGGAAAAAGAAAATGAAAGGATGAACACCTGTGGTATTGGACATGAAATATGGAACTGAGTTGGAACTGAATTATGGGCTGGGAGCTGCTGGCCTTTTTGTTGCTTGTTTTGTCTGACTGTCAACTGTGTAATTAACCATTATGCTCGAAGGGATGCATGAAGGAGAGACAAAGCCAAGCTGTTACTGACTCTTGAAATAACAAGAACAATCTCACGAGCCACAGTGATAAGGTGAGCCAAACGGCTACGTTGCTGAGATCAGGATTGCTAACGAGGAATAAAACAAAAACAAAGTTTTGTACAATGGAAGCAGCATGCAGGCACTAAACTAGGCTTTTATTTTTTTCAAATATCGATCTGAAACTTTAAAATATACATCTGCTCATAACCTTTTTACTCGAGCTTAAATTTTTATGCTGTAACGCACTGCAGAATGTCCTCCTGCAGCCTTTGTAAGGAAGGAGTCTACTAATCTGTCTGCTGGGAGTGAAGAAGTGAAAACATAATCTAACCCCTGTGTCCCACCAGGAGGGAAAACTCTGCCCGGTCTTGATATTACTCATATAAAAATATATCTCTAGCCATGTCTTGTTCTGGAACCATTCATACAAAAAGGACAAGTGGTGTCAAAGTGGAGATTTATGGATGCAGTGAAGGAGGACATGAAGTTAGCTGGTGTGAGAGGAGAAGACGCAGAGGATAGGCAGGGTTAGATGGAGGCGGATGATTCGTTCTGACGAGCCTGAAGAGAGCAGCAGAAAGGAAATAGACCATCTAAACTGAACCACTCCTTGTATGTAGTTGAAATCTCTTGTAAAACCCTCTGTATTGTTTACCCGCAGCCTCCACAGGTTAATGTGATGTCCATCTGTGTATCGGTGCTTGGTCTTTGGAAATTCTCTGGATTCTCTTCACCGTCCATGCCTGTCTTCCTGCCCTCTCTTTCTGCTGGTGTAAATTGACGTGGCTTAGCTGTGTGTCCAGGGCCAAAATAGCCTTGACTCATATTTTTAGAGAGCAGAGTGGACGATCTCTTCTGCATCTGGTGAGGCTTACCTGCCACAATGTGAAGGCAGATCCACCGTTCAGTAACATCACGGGTCATGCTTTTCAGAGAGAGTTAGTTTGAGCAGCTACACATTTCATCCCTCCATCCAAGTCCCCAATTACCTCCTCCAGCTTTTCCAGGAAGATACAGAAGCGTTCTCAGGCTATCTGAGAACTGTCTCCTCTCCAGTTCGTCCTGGGTCTGCCTCAGGGCCTCCTCCCAGTTGGAAATGCCTGAAACACCTTCCGGGAGAAGTTTCCAGCTGACATCCTGACCAGATGCCCGAACCACATCAGCTGGCTCTTCTAGATGTGGAGGAGCAGCGACCGCTCCCCAAAGACTAAACGTCTCACCCTGCAGAGGGTGTATGTCTCAGCATCAAGCTAGATGTTTATGTTTTATGTCTGTGATGTTTATGTTTATATCTTCAGTGTGTATGTTGGGGGGTGTATGTGTGCTGCGTGGGTATAACTATAAGGATGTGTGTGAAAATGACCTGATTTTGTGAGTTTTTATATGTTATTGTTGATTTTATTATACAAAGCACTTTTCGCCACAACGGTATGAAAAGTGCTATATAAATAAAGATTTGATTGACTGATTGATTGATATGGTTCATGACAGTACTTGTTGACCTCCGTTCTGCTCACGCTTGTGAACAAGACCTTGAGATACTTACGTTCCTGCACTTGAGGCAGCAGAGCAGAGAAGACATTCCAGTCTTTTCCATCTGTTATCCATGGCCTCAGATTTGAATTCTAGCTGTTTTATTGTTGTTTTGCTACTTGAGTGCCTCAGTGAGGAGCCTGAAGACGTTTTCTTATACTGACAGTGATTTCAAATCAGGAGACTGATGAGTCCTCCAGGGAACAATCTGTGAAACTCCAGAATTAAACAATTGAAATGAATTAAATGTAATCAGGACTTTGTTTTGTTTTTTTAATTTCCTGACATTTATGGTCTCAAGCTAAAGATAAGGAGTGGATTTGCTTGTCTGGTCCTCTGAGCAAACGTGTGACATGAGAAAGCCGTACAGCAAGCGAGCTTCATAAGCAACAAAATGCAAATATGTTTCTTTTATAAAACTATTACTTCTTCGTGGACCAAAGTTTCACCTATTCATGTGACTTTGGCTTCTTCATTAAAGCAGGTGGTTTAACGAGATAATGGATCTTCCCTCACACCTCAATTAACAAGTTTCTGCTCACCACAAATTATTGGCCCCAATATAAAGTTCAAGCAGTTCCTCAAATTACTTGCTTTAATTACTTACTTGAAATTTAATCACCTTTTAGATTAAACTCAATCTGAGGAGTAATAGCAACACTATTAATAGTGTGAGGAAACGCTGGAGGATTGTGTAGAGACATTTAGCCTGCAGTGACTTCAGATTATTAGCAAGTTATGTGATGACTACCATTTGCAATGAGATGTGTTTTAGTTTGATTTTCTGCACATTCTACAGGACCAATAGTGCATATGGATATATTTTTTAAATTTTTTTTTTACATTGTTCATTATTTTCTCTTTTTATCTCATAAGTACTCTATGAACATTAACTGCATAAGTACTGGAATTTATTCATTAAAGTAGCAGCATTATGCTGATTTTCAGATGGGTGAATTTTTAATGTCTGGCACCTCTTTAGTAGCTTTGCACAAAGCATGTAGTTATTTGAGAACAACAAGTACTGATGATTACGTGAAAAACGCTCTTCAAGTGTATTTAGCTCCAGGGTTTTCTGAGCGATCGAACATCTGGAGTCTGGTCAGTGGGCGGAGCTAACGGCACACAGGTTTTTCACAATATTGTCACGTTTACAGCACCTTTAAATTACCTCAACACTTGAAGTCTTTTAGTACATGTTCAAGTCAGAATCAGATTCAGAATGTAAAAGTGGATGTCATGACAAATCAAAACAAAAAAAACTTTACAGATGGAAGTCTGTTCAGTTACTACATTACCTGCTATAGAGTCATTTTAAAGGATTTTTTCCATCCTTCAGTCACTCACAGTTCTGTGCAGGAATCTTCAGCGCCCCAGGTGTTTTCATTCTTATAAAAAATTTAATTACAATCCACATTATTTTTTCAGTGCATTAATTGAGATACAAACATGAAATACAGTTTTGATATAAAATATTGACCAATTATTGTATTTGCTTGTTGACTTCCTGCAGAACAAAGAACTGATATTTTTCTATGCCAAGGTGTAGAGGGGGAAGGTGTGATAGTCTGAGTCCAACTGAGTCAGAAAAATGTCTTCTGCTGATGAATGAAAATGTTAATGGAGCTGGTGCCAAACTACTTTGTTTTTTAGCTGCCAACAATTGAGACGGTCTTGGCATGAGACTGTTCACTTTTTGTGGGTGTTGGAAGAGTTTTTCTCAACACTTTTGATTCAAACTTTCAAGTTTCTTACACTGGAGCAGCGCTGACTTTCAGCTTTGGTCTTTTTGTTATTTCAAGGAGCATTCTGGGTCTTATTCATAAAACAATACTCTCTGAATTGCCAATCGCTTGCTAAAAGTCTCTGGATGCTGGCTTGGAGAACTTGGGTGAGTCACCTTTACCCCTTGACCAACCCAGAGCTGAACAATGAACAGAACATAATGACATCATCTGTAAAATAAGAGTGGTTGTGCTCTTTTAGATATTAAGTCACAGCTCAGATGTCCGAACTTACTCAACCAAACCTTACCTACGCATGAGTTTGTGGCTTTATATAATTCCACCCCATGAGATACATAAAAATTTTACTCCCACTTACAGTTGTCATAAAGCTCACACGACAACTGTTAACAAAGTTAACATTAACATGTTGATTGTTAAAGTTGGCCATTTTAACATGGAGGTCAATGAAGATTGACTTGCTTTTGGATTCAGCGCCTAGTGGCTTTTAGAGGAACTGCGTGTAGTCAGACGTAGCCTCTTAGCCTTGCACCAGTAAGATGATAACTTATAAAACTAACACTGTAAAGCCAAAAACAAAGAAAGAAAGTAAATCACAATAAAAAGTGAAAATAACAAGTAAAAGTTTCAGTCTTTATCTAATTTTGTTGAAACTCTGTGTTCATTTTAGCGGCATGTAAGGATTTGATTGTTTCTTTTCAAACATTATGTAAGCGTCTGACCTCAGCTGTACTGTAATGTGATTTAATTCTGTGAGTGCAGCTTGTTCTCTGAATTCCATTACTGTCAATCCAGCGCGGATGATTAAAACATTCTCTTCCTGTCTGCAGACTGCTGCTGCATGTGGGAGGTCGCCTCCCAAGAATCCCAGGGACCAATTTCCATTTTATGTCCCGCTGTGACACAAACGAGAATAACCGTGACCTCCCGCATTGATTGGCTGGGACATCTTTTTTGCAAGTGTTCACAATCAGGAGTGGAGTTAATCCTTTTCTGTCTTGTTTCTGCTTCATATTTGCCTTCCTGAGAGCTGACCTCCGTTAAAGATAAGCAGCACACCTTCCTTGTCTCTCTGCTCATGGGAGCCCTTCTGAGCCCAGCTGATAAACCTCGCCTTGGAGAGACTTTCTTGTTCAAACCTCAACCTTCATTTCTCACTGACCGGTTGTCAATTAACAATATCTCTTGCTGGTGCTCTTAGCTTCTCGTACCATCCACTCTATTTAACTTCTTGCATGAATTTCTATCAATTTTCAATCGTGGCTGCTGAGACTGAGGCTTCGCTGAGTCACAGAAGCTGAAAAACCTGCAAACCTCTCGACTTCATTCAAATGGGGCTTTTAGAGTGTAATGACTAAAATTACATGACTTTTATAATCAGTGTCCCTAAAATGTGAGTAATGATAATGATAAATGTGTGCCATGGTGACCGAGGAAATTAAATACAATTTTCTTGGACAAAAACATTCCTGAAGGGTAATTTTGCTCAGATAAACAGAAAAGAGAGGAGAAAAGAAACCAATAGAAATTTTCCTTTCTATTGTGGTACCTCGACCTGCAGGATATTTTTAAACTTTATTTGTGCATCAGGATATGATGGAATTTTGAAATTTTGTGGTTTCCTGCATGAATAGGTCATAAAACGTGATCTGATCTTCTTCTAAGTCACAGGTACTGGTATACACAACAAGCTTAAGCCAATAACACGCAAAAAGTTCTACTCTTTCATGTCTTTATTCTACAAACATATTCAGCATTCACATGCAGTAGTAGTGGAAAAAGTAAATGAACCCTTAGGTTTAATAACTGGTTGACCCTTCTTTAGCAGCAGTGACCTCATCCAGGCGCTTCCTGTAACTGCAGATCAGACCTGCACATCATGTGGGGAGAATCTTAGCCTATTCTTCGCTGCAGAACTGTCTTAACTCTTCCATATTCTTTGGTTGTTTTCTGTGTATTGCTCTCTTCAAGTCATTCCACAGCATCTCAATTGGATTGAGGTTGGGGCTCTGACTGGGCTACTCCAATAGGTGGATTTTGTTCCTCTGAAGCCATTGTGCTGTGGATTTGCTGTGATGTTTGGGGTCATGGTCCTGTTGCATCATCCAGCCTCTTCTGAGCTTCAGTTGATGGACAGACATTCTCACATTATCCTGAAGAATTTAGGAATAAAATAAATTTGGGAATTCATTTTCCCCTCAATGATGGCGAGTTCTCCAGGCCCGGAGGCAGCAAAGCAGGCCCAAATCATGATGTTCCCTCCACCATACTTTACTGTAGGGATGGTGTTTTGCAGTGCCCTTTTTATGCCAAATGAAGCTCTGCTTGCTCCTCCCAAATAGTTCAATTTTAGTTGATATATATATTATATATATATATATACACATATATATATATTTTTCCCGTTTTTATTTTTTCCCCTTTTTTCCACCCAGTGCTCAGTATCTAAGTTGCAGTCCTGAGCATTGCACTCCCTCTGCTGACCCCGGGAGGACCCCGCACTGACCTCAAGTCTCCTTCTCTACCTGAGGAGTGAACAGGCCCTTCTTTACACCCAGGGATAGGGGTTTCTCCGGCTGGACATACTGCGTGGAAGGATCACGTTATTCCAGCCGGATCCTCCCCGCTCCCTCGGGCGCCCCGGCCAGCCAGGGGAGGCAATGTGAAGGCTCAGGACTACTGCATGTTTTTGTGACGGTAGCATTAGCTGCCCAAGGGAACACAGGGAGAACATGCAAACTCCAACCAACCCCACCCAGGTCAATATTAGTTTTGTCACTCCACAAAACATTTTCCCAGTATCGTTGTGGAGTGTCTAAGTGCTTCTTGGCAAACTTCAGGCGTGCAGCAATGTTCTTTTTTGACAGCAGTGGCTTCCTTCTTGGTGCTCTTCCATGCACTCCTTTCTTGTTCAGTGTTTTGTGTGTTGTTCATTCATAAACACAGATGTTAGACAGTTCTAATGACTTCTTCACACCATTCGCTGTCACTCTAGGGTTCTTCTTTACCTCGATGATGACCCTTGGTGCTCTTGGGGTCATCTTGGCGGGGCACCCACCTCTATGCAGAGTAGCCACAGTACCTGATTGTCTCCATTTATAGACAACTTGTCCAACAGTAGACTGATGAATATGTAAAATCTTTGAGCTGACTTTGTAACCCCTTCCAGCCCTATGTAAATGAACAATTCTTGATCGTAGATCTTCAGATAGCTCTTTTATGTGATGCACGACTCCCATCTGGATATGCTTCTTGTCAAAAGCCCACACTCAAACTTTTCAGTGGTTTTTATCAACCAGAGTCATTCTAGGCCACATCCCTGACCTGGTTTCATGAAATGGACTCCAGGTGTGCTAAATTCTGACTGCAGTGAGCTTTTAGAAAAGTCATTAGCTTGGGAATCACTTACTTTTTCCAACTTTCAGTTTCACAGTTTGAATTTATGCAATATGGTCAAATATTCTCTGAAAATCTGTGCATTGTTACTTATAGCACACTGTTTGTATATTATTGTGACTTACATGAAGATCCAACTATGTTTTTTATGGGATTTAGTCATAAATATAGACAGTTTCAAGGGGTTCACATACTTTTTATTTTGACTGTATCAACAAGCACAGCTTTGTCTTCTCCAAGGTAAGTAAAAATGTTTAATAAGAACAGTGTTATATTGTACTGCCAGCAGATACCAGCTAATGACCCCAAAATGAAAAAAAAAACAAAACAACAATGTAAAACTAGCCAACCTGCTCCATGTTACGTTATATCGGCCTACTGCTTTTGCTCCTTAGTGATTGTAAAAGTGCATAGACACCTACCCAGCTGTACAGGAACAGTGTTGCTCCTTTATTTTGTGGTCCTCCGTCTCGATCACCAGGTGATGTGCTGGTTCACTCCTGCTCTGCAATCTGTAAGCTTTAGCTTCTATTTTTATCTGAATTTTATCATTATTTTGTTCCTGAGTGAGCAAGACATTTTGAATATATCCTTCAAATGCGTGCTGCTATTCCTTTAAAAATTGTCCAGTATTTCTCCTGGGAGCGCAGTGAGAGAGTTCAATCGCCATGTAAGTCCAG
Source organism: Arrhamphus sclerolepis (assembly GCA_037176975.1). Classification (NCBI taxonomy): domain Eukaryota; kingdom Metazoa; phylum Chordata; class Actinopteri; order Beloniformes; family Hemiramphidae; genus Arrhamphus; species Arrhamphus sclerolepis. The sequence continues at coordinate 8,070 of JBAMYA010017207.1, read as the reverse complement.
TTGGCTTGTTGGACCTAGCAACAGTAACTGAGGGGGGTGGGGCTTGCGATAGGTCAGTTGTTAAGGAGATCATTTACTGAGTGATGCAGGAAACGGCAGCTTTCATGATTAGTTTTGGCAAAGTTCTGCAGATTTTGAGCTGAATATCTCAAACCATGTTGGATGAGATAAGACTTGAGGCTGTTCTTTTTTGGGTTTTTTCTTCACTATAACACAACCCAGTGCGGTACACTTTATGAATATATATTTTTTATGTCAGAAACACCATGAAACATTTACCGTGTGGGGAAACTGTAGCTTAGCTCTTCCATTATTTCATAATATTCAGTGTGTGTGTGTGCAGGGAGTTACCAGGATCAGTTTGTCTGGTGGAATGTCAGTCATTGTTTTATTGTTGTTTATTTATTTATATTTGGGTAGTTTAAGGGTGGCAAACAACCAGTAACTGGTTGGAAAATTCAGCAGGTATTCGAGAATAGAGAGGACACAAAAAGTGAGGCAAGCAGAGGTCAAGAAAGAGTAGGATGGACATGGTGGAGGATAAGGATCAATCTGTATCAAACTGTAGGCTGACAGGGATTGGCTACACTTCTTACAGACTCTTTCAAGCACTGGAAGTTGAGTTTCAATTTTTAGATCTTACACAGAGATGTTTTTTAAACCAAACATTTTCACAGCCCAAATCTATATTTACTTTTACTCTCACAATCTGATTAGGCAATGAAATAAGTACAACACGTGTGAGACATGTACTTGATGGTGAAGCCCACCACACACTCCTGATGGTGAGTAATCCTGATGGCGAGTAATCCTGATGGTGTGTAATCCTGATGGTGAGTAATCCTAATGGTGTGTAATCCTGATGGTGAGTAATCCTGATGGCGAGTAATCCTGGTGGCGAGTAATCCTGGTGGCGAGTAATCCTGATTGCGAGTAATCCTGATGGCGAGTAATCCTGGTGGCGAGTAATCCTGGTGGCGAGTAATCCTGATGGAGAGTAATCCTGATGGCGAGTATACTGTCAGGGTTCAGGAGTAGAGAACCCAAGTACAGCAGACTTGGAGGCAGAGGTAAAACAAAGAAGAAAACAAAAAACAAAACTTTTTATTTTAACCAAAAGTACGCCACTGCTGGACAACCTACAAAAAAAACAAACAAAACAAACACAGCTTCCTTTATCTGACTGGCCTGAGCCTTTGTCTGAATGGTTTTCAGTGCTGTTAGTGAATTTTGTCAAATAAATTACATATGTCTTATTTTGTTAACTGAACTGAAATGGGGGGGGCAGTAAAAGCCCAACTAGCTCTAAGCAACCAGGTAGTGGCGAGGACCTGTTCTCTCTGCTTTGATGGAGCCACTGATCGCAGAGCACTGCTGAATCAGAGTTGTAGTAAATAGTTAGACTGTTTTTACTTTCTTGTCATAAGTCTCCTTATGACTGTAAAGACACTCCACGTGTGTGTGTGTGTGTGTGTGTGTGATATAGCTCCCAGCTGAGTGAAGATTTAAAGATGGTAGAACTAACATTTTTATTTCCCCTCCCTGCTCTGTCAGCACTGCACTCCACTTCTTTATACTGTTATACCAGTACTTTCTAAACTCTTTCATTTTTACAGACATCCTTTTTTTTCTTTCCTTTCTGCCGTTCTTATCGGGTCATCAGAACAAATCGTCAGCCACCATCTAACCCTGTCCTCTGCATCCTCTTCTCTTCGTGTCCTCTGTCTCTACATTCCTAAATCTCCTTGTTGGTGTTCTTCTAGACCTCCAGCCTGACAGTTCCAGCCTCATCATCCTTCTACAGACATATCCACCATCATTCCTCTCTACGTGTCCAAACCATCTCAGTCTGGCCTCTCTGACTCTCTCTAGAACATCTAACGTGTCCTCTTCCTCTGATGTCTTCATCACTGATACTGTCCATCCTCCTAAAGAGAACCTCAACATTTTAGCCAGACATGCATCCCCTTTTAAAATCCTAAGCCACTTATTTTCTTCTGCTCAGATTCTTCCCCCTCTGTAAAGGGACATGCACACCTTGGCACACTGGAAATGTTTTAAATTCTCAACAAAAACAGGAACTTTATTTAAAAGTCAAATCACCCATTAACTGCAGGATGCCCGAGTAGTTAAGGAACACTACTTGTCATGCCAACAACGCCTACTGAATGAGTTTGATTGCAGCCAGGAACTAGAGGCTTTACTCTCGAAGCCTGAGAGGGTTGTTCACCTCCCATGTGTACACGGGGAAAAAAAGGAACAGAAATTCAGCAGAACCAGTGGTTTGTCAAAAAACCTGTTGTTTACTTGGTGAGAGGTCATCCTGACACTGACGATGAGAGACAGCAGCCTGTGTCTCATGCTGGGTCTATCTCATCTCCCCAGATAATACTGGTGCCACAGGTTCAGCTATGCTGCACTCAGAGGTTTATGACCCTGAAATTACTCTTATCTTATCAAATTCAACAATAGGAACACATTTTGGGTAATCAGATGGTATCCATCTGTTGAATATGAAGTCACAGCCAAGAGTCTGCAGGGAAGCCTTCATGTTGAAATTGTAATAAACTGGCAAGGCCCACTTTTTTCTTTTTCTTTTTGTTTTTAAAATTTAATAAATTATAAGATATGTTGTTTTTATTGCCAAATGTTCAGGGTGCTGCAAAGTACTTAATAACTTAATAACGTTTGGAAAGACGTTTGTGTGAGCATGTGTGCGTCCATCTATATGTGGGCCGGCTGGTAACCTGTCTGAGGTGACGCCCTGCCTTTCACCCATGGAGATAGGTAAACTAATCTTGAAAAATAATTAAAATGAAATATCAATCATGAGTATAACACACGTACATATTGATCTCACCAAAGCACCTGGACCACTCCCTCTACATTTATTCAGTAAAATCTTATTTCTTTTAAAGAAAAGACATTGTTCAAGAGAAAGTTTTGGAAGATTTTCAAAGCAGAATTCAGCAGGTATCCATCACTGGCATTAGTTCAAAACTAATCTGTCATATCTGTCTGATCCATTTTCATTTTACATTTACTGTCAATTGCATTTTTTTTTTTACAGGTAACAGTTTAATTAATCTAAAAATAACAACGATATAAATAACAAATAAGTAAAAACATTCCTGCACCACTGTGTAAATAGGAAAATTCCAGTCAGTTTAATGATTTAAATCCATAAAATATAGACAAACAGTCGTACATTTCAAGCTTTAAGACATGGTTGGTATTAGCACTACAGTGTTTCTGCAGCTCAACTGGATTAAAACTGTGTTGCTGCTTTTAATTTCCCTGTAGTATCAGATCTCCATTAATGAAGGATTTTTCTCATTAACCGCACATGTGCTTAACTAGAAGTGAAGATACACAGAGTTCATTGAACTAACTCTGATCAGACGCTCTGGGAGTTATATGTCTGAGTTTACCTCAGAGTTTAGTGTTTCACTTGAGGCTCATATCATTTTATTAATTTGTCTGTCTTCTCCAGCCTCTTGCCTGTAACATGGCAATCAATATCAGCAAAACTGTTTTGAAGGAACTTGAATGAGCTGAACCCTGAACTGCACCTGGAATATGAAGGAGGAAGAAGCGTGGAAACCTGCTATAGAAACCATATTGCTGTTCACACTATGCAACTGATAAGAAGGGTAAGATGCTACGCAGTAGGGGTTGAAATTCAGTCCAGGAACCTTGTTTGGAGAGCCCTTTTTTCTGATCGCATGGTAGACTGCATCATTGTCTAAAGTTATTAGGGTCTCTTTCTCTGTTACATCAGCATAAATGCCTGAATTTCTAGGCTAATGGTGTGAGTACGCAGGTCCGCCCGTCTCCGCGAAGCAGGCAGACAGACTTACTCTTCACCACACACGAACAGCGATGATTCAGTGTGTTTTATGAGCGGCCCAACCCTACCAGACCCGAACCGGTTGGTCCAGTCAGGTTTTGTCGGACCAACCTGCTGAGAACTCTAACACAAACTAACTGAACCTTAGGTGTGAGTGAGCGTGTGAAAGGTTGTATGTCGACATGTGGCCCTGTGATGGACTGGTGACCTGTCCAGGATGGACCCCTGCCTGTCACCCGAAGAGAGCTGCGATAGGCTCCAGCAGACCCCCGTGACCCTGCACAGGAAATAGAGGGTATAGATGATGGATGGATGGGTGGATGGATGGGTCTAGGTTGAAGGCTCTGGCAGCTGTTTCTCCAGAGTTCTGCCCGTATATTTTAAAACTCCAAGCTTAAATGTAGTGTCATACTTATTATTTTTCTTCCCTCTTACCTTATCGTTTACGTCGCTTTGCTGTCCATTCTCCTCCATGTTTACCTGTCCTCCCTGTGTTTAAATGCAATTCAGTGTACTCGGATGGTTGTCAAGTTGCCGCGCTGCAATTCGTTTCCTCTGACACTTCCGTTTTCTGTCAAAATACGAGTTAGTCGGTCGATTACAGTTCTTCCCTTTTCTTTCTAACCTTAGCTAGCTCTCTTATTTTGACGGAAAACAGAAGTGCTGCACAATAATTGTGGCTAACTGTTTACTTTGACAAAATAAGGTGAAAAGCCTTGATTTTGGGTTTACCTCAATATTATGTAAAAAATCGCCCCAGTGGTTATTGGGTGGGCGTTTAATACACAAAATGGGTGATGAGCCCAGGTGTTTAAAAGAACCAGGCGGTTCTTTGCAGCCCGGCGATTAATTGGTGAAATATGGTAGTTTGATGGTAGGCAGCAAACTGCTTTTCATCACAAACGATGACACAAATATTCACTTAGTGAAAGTAGACAATTCAATTGATACCGACGCAGAAGCTTCAAACATCACTCTTTGCCAAACAGCTATTGTTCTTCACACAGAGAAAGCTAGAAAATGGTGCTCATCTCATGCTGATCTCATGCAGCAGAGGTCTCTAAAAAGTCATTCACATGAGGGTTATGTGGGTTTGAAACATGAAATGACGAGCTGCATGCAGTGATAAATTCAAATGTTCTGATGACCCATCCGTCCACACGTCCGCCCTACATGTTGCCTCACTGTTCCCATATTTAAACCTGGTAATGATGCAGAAATGAATCAGAATCCTTTATCATGCATGCTGCTCTTCACTTGAGTCTCTTAATGAGCAGAATGTTTTACTTTATGCCATTAATGAATAAGAAAAAAATACCTTTATGTCATGTCAGAATTTTTCATAAAGCCATAAAAACTCCCGTTCACAATCTGTGGCGATAGCAGAGGAGACGCCGAACATGATTCCTGATCATTTCCTGAGTGAAGCATAGTTCCTGCAGGTCAGGTCAGACTGACTCTAAAAATGAATATCACTCTTACTTCAAATTAAGTATTCAACAATAGTTCTTGATGACTTTTCAAGATACCTGTTGTTTTTTTGTTTCTGTTGTTGCTGTGCTATTATCAAATTCACTCCTTCCTACTGCAGTTTGTAAAGAGGTTGAAGTGGCTGCAACACTTCTAATAACCACTCCAAGCCTTTATTAGCCCAGCGGTCTGACACAATGGGTGACTTTGATGGAGCCTTGACGACATCTACATCTGCTGAAGGCATTTTCTTGCCTTCAGAGTGAGCTCAACAGTCATTGCGGGGACACTTAACTACTCTGCATTGGGCTATTTTTTTTTTCCTTCTTGAGCACAGAAAAAACTAGTTCAAAAGCATTATGAGGGGCATTTTTCATCACAGTTAATGTTTCATGATGGAGCATGATGAGAACATAATTTGGCAATGTACTATAACTACTGAGGTAAGGAAGCCCTGTGAAGTGTAAGGATACATCCTGCTCTTGACGCAGATGTTGCTCTCCCCATTAAATTCAATGCACTTGCTGTCTCTGCCCTTTTGTGCTTTAACCTTTTAGCCATTTCCTGAAATTTTCATCAAAAAAAAGAAAGCCACATCAGATGAAATTTGCAGAAATGGCCTTTTTCAACTGAGTTACGTGTTTGCAGGATCGCCCATTAGCAGCATGAGATGTTACTGAAGAATGGCTTTGCTTTCATCACTCACAATCACTCAGGAAATAAGGCCTCTAGTCAATTTCCAAAGCAGTGAGAGCGGTCTTAAATCTTACATTAATGCCTTTTCACTTTATATCCAGCTTCCTCTTTATTGGTGCAGGGCCCTTTGGTTCACTGAATTGAAAAGCGTTTTGATTAAAGTTGCACTGTTGTTGCACCGTGTCTGACAGGGATACACACAGTTCGCCGATAGTAATCTTGCTCTACTTTTTGTAACAACTTTTTGCTGAACTGTGCCTCACCTCGTGGCTCATGTGGAAAAATGGTCATCTTCCAGATGGAATATTGATTGTATGACGCCCAGCTCTTCATCATGTCAAAATGTTGTTGGCCGAGACTCTCGCATTGCCCCAGTGCTCATAGTTATTTGGATTAAAAAAAAAAAAAAAAAAAAAAAATTGCGTATGGAGCATACAGGATGATTCTGAGACGTCTGTTGGTGTAAGTGCACACAACTAGAACACCGAGAAAGCCATCATATTCTTCTTCCAGCAACTCAACCATAAAACAGAGAAACTGCTAAACATGAAAAAGTTTTGAGAACAACTCAAATAGGAGTAGAGGGGCAGCGTCACAGCCCAGTTTAATGATTTTCTTACTCCACTCTAGTCCGTTTCCTCTGGCAGTCATCACATACTCTTGATATTAAACTTTATTATTAGTTATTCTTACTGTCCAACCATTTCTCTGTCACTATTTCCAGCCTGAAGCTCCCTCTTCATTTTCAGGCATCCAGACCAGTAATTTTGGGAAGTTCGACTCTTTTTACTGACTTGGATCTTTTACTCTCGGACAGTAAATTGAACAAATCGTTGCGCTGTAGCCCTCTTGTGGGTGTTGAAAAAAAGCCGGCGGTTCTAAACGCTTAACACTGAAGGCAACATGGTTTGCTTCAGCTGAGCTGACAAAGTATAAAACACAAAATGCCACAAACAATTCAAATCATATAAAAACCTATGAAAGGACACACAGACCACAACAAAGTGACTTGTGTCCTGTATCCTCTCTGACGTTGCGTGACAGCATGTCAGTGATGACGTAGCTGTCACGAGACAAATGAACGAATTCGAACCGTTCAGCCTGAGCTGCCTGTCACATGGAAGCTGGTAGAGGACAAGTGAATGCAAAACTCACACATTTTGACAATTAGTAACACAATTAAGTAAGACAAAAAGTTACAATAGGTTCCTTAAAATGTTACATGGTACATTTATTGTGTACTATAATAATTATCATCGTCATCATCATTAATATTATTGTCATTGTATTTGTTGTCATCATTATTATTATTATTATTAATATTATATTTTATTATTTTCTGGCAGAGTATACCACAAAATCAACATGTTATAGTTTCCAAAAGTATTTATTTACAAACACAGTTCACATTATATACGAAAACACTATACACATCTAAAACAACCAAAGACCACTAATTAATTGTGCTTTCATGAATAAATAAAGTATGTCGGGTGTCACATGACAAATGAGTGAACGTCACAAATCAGACATCATTCATTCTCGTTTGTTTCTCAGTGCACAGCCTCGTAGCAGAGCTACAGCTGTCACATGACAAATGTGCGCAGTGTTGCCAACTTCTCAGTAAGGAAAATAGCTATTGGCTGTTGCTAGAAGTCGCTAAATGATGTCATCGCCTAATTTGCATAATTGGTCATGCTTATGCAATTGTAACCAACACTGCAGGAGAGAGATTTAACATTGTGGAAGAAACATGAAGAGAGTAAAAAAAAAAAACACCCTAAATACATTTATAACTACAAATTAAATTTCTTGTAGCAATTGTTGTTTTGTTTTGTTTTTCCAATTCCAACCATCCTCCTTTATCCAGGCTTGGGGACCGGCAAAAGTGACCTGAAATAGGCCCTCTGGCCAAGTTACTTTTTCTTGTCTGTGTTTTAAAGTAGTTTTAAACCTTGTGATCCACAAAATCCATCCATCCATCCATCCATCCATTATCTATACCCGCTTTGTCCTGTGAAGGGTCACGGGGGTCTGCTGGAGCCTATCCCAGC